>OY740782.1:84522200-84799717 GCA_963514005.1 Raja brachyura
GAAAACCCGATGCGTTAATGATGACATTTTTACATATCCGGTAAAGATTTACCTCATAACTAGACTAAGTAGGACCCATTGAGTCCCAGCTTCACACAGGATGGTTGGTCCCCCAACGCAATATTCCGCCTCTCCACTAATTCCAATATTGCTGGCCTGGGGGGGGGGGGGGGCTTTCTAGAGCGCTAGCATGGATCGAGAGGATCTGAAGGTTTTTTAAATACTCATAACTTTTATATTTTTCATCGATGGAAAAAATCCTCTGGACCTGCTCAGTGGAGGAGGACTGTGAGTAAGATGGCCAAACATTATAGCGACATATGGTAGCGTTTTTTCTAAAATCAATTTACAGTGCAGACAGGAAGTGGCCAGGATGAGACTTTTAATTATATAGGTTTCAAAAATTCCCTTATCTGTAAATTTGATTAATTATTTCCCAGTTTTTTACGAAACTTGTTCACCAATCTGACATATTTTTAAAATTTAATGAGCTGGATGACGTCACAATATCTTGCTCCTCACGGCAAGCTGCGCAGAATTTTCAATGCGCAGGGGCACTGTTTTTCCACAAGCTGCCTGCTCCTCGCGGCCAACTGCAGCTGCGTGCGCAGCCTGCTGGGCATTGCTTTCCACGTGGTCCAGCCGCCCTTCCCCCCCTCAGGGCTCTGGATTGAAACCGATGACGAGTTACGTTAATCTGCCCCCCCCCCCCCCCCGACTCACAGTCATTTTGTCGCCTCCCGACTGACAGCCCACTAGTACTTAAAAATAAATTTAAAAAAAAGATTTTCTCTTATTTCAGTCCATGCCACCACCCGCCACCTCCACGATCAAGGCAGAGGGCAGCTGACGTCCGCACCGGGGTCGACCGCCCGCCCCTCCTCCCCATAAAGAGGACCCCGGAGGCCCTCCGCCAACGGTGGTTGCCGCAGGAGTTCGAGCGCTCCGTTGATAAAGTTGGCGATACATCAACTCGATGATCACTTGCCTGCAAACCGTCAACATAGGCAGTCCCTGATTGTGTCAATACCGTCACTCGGCCAGCCGTCCGCAGCGCAGCGTCCCGCACCTCTCCCTCCCCCTCCTGTGTGTGTGGGGGGGGTGGTTAGTGTGTGTGTGATGCTGCAGGCCCACCCCCCCATTCCCGCAACCGCGCGTTGAGGCAGACGGGACCCAACGGGCCCCTCCTGGTCTAGTTATTTATAAAATTAGTGTTGTACTGTGCAATTAAAATGCTATTCAGGGCAAATTGGTTTAAGTCATAGAGACAGGCGGGTCGGTAGGTTTGTAGTAGACGAGAGTCGATAGTCTGCCCCAGGTGAATTTGAAGGCATGCTGGAGGTTAGTGGGGAAGTTAATGAAATCAACGAGTTATGCGCGGGTGTAGGATCCGTACCCAATGCAGTCATGTTGCAGTGGAGAAAGAGTTGGGGGATGGTGCCAGTGTACACCTGGAACAAGAACTGTTCAACAACCAACAAAAAACAGGCACAGCTGGGGCTCATGCGAGTGCCTGTGGTGATACCTTTAATATGGAGAAAGTGAAAGGAGTCAAAAGAGAAGTTGTTGAGGGGAGGACAAGTTTCGTCAAGAAGGTTAACAGAGAGCTAGGAGGGGTCATCGGAACACGAGGAGAGCCATCGGAAGGCCGTCGGAGAGTGAGGAAGGCTGCTAAGAAAGATGGGGGGGGGGGGGGGGGTGGAGACGGGGGTGGAGAGAGAGGTGGCCTGCTAGATAGGACTGTAAATTTGTCTACACCAAAACGTGGCAACACGTATGTACTGCCCAGGTGAGGTCTGCTACATGATTTTATCGGTTGCATGCAAAACAAAGCTGTACCTAGGAACACGTGACAATAAAGTATGATTGAATCATTGGCATTATTAACACTTAACCCAGAGCACCTGATTGCTGCAATGTTATTTCCATTGTTCTTTGTATTATTATCATTGTTATTCATTTCTTCCCATGTCTACTATTCATATACAATCTCACTCCCATTCTATTTGTTTATTTTTGTTAGAAGTAAGTACAATAGTGTGGTACTTGAGTACCTAATACATAAATACATATTTCCATTCTTGTACAACTTTGTATTTTTAATTTAATAATAAAAGAACAGTGAGAGAAAAAAGAATTTTTTCTAAGTGAATTTTTTCACTTAATTTCTAAGGTTATGTTATGTTGCACCATATGCTTGTAAAAAGTTGAAAAAAGGAGACCAAGTCTTTAAGAATTCGTCTACTTTGCCTAGTAGGAGGAATCTCATTTCTTCAAGATGTAGCGTTTCCGACATATTTGAAATCCACATTTTGAATGTTGGCATGGTTGCGTTTTTCCAAAATTTGAGCATAGGTTTTTTGGCTGTTATTAAACCGTAATTAAGAAAAGCTTCTTGGAATATAGGTAGTTTACTTCCCTCTCCCATTGATCCAAAGATAATCAGTTCTGTATTGGGGTTCAATTTTGTGTTAAATAGTTTTGTAAAAATTCAAAAATTTCATTCCAAAATTTATGCAGTTTTGTACAAGAGACAAAGGAATGTGCTATAGTGGCATTTTGAGTTAGACATTTGTCACAGATGGGGGAAACATTTGAAAATATTTTATTCAGTCTAGTTTTCGAATAATATAATCTGTGTAACATTTTAAATTGAATTAGGTTATTTCTTACATTAATTGAACATTTATTTACATATAATAGATTTTTTTCCCATCTATCGCTTGGAATTTTTATCAATAACTCTTGTTCCCAGTCCCTTCTAACTGTCTCTGGCATTGGTGTTTCTATATTTAGAATTATATTATATGTAAGATATTAAATTGCTTGATTCTGCCTTTCTATTCATTCCTTCCACTAATAAATCTGGGGTTACAGTTTGATATCCTTATATATATATTTTTTCAAATAATCTTGAATTTGAAGATATTTGAAATATTGGTTACTTTTCAGATTATATTTTAGTTGTAATTGTTGGAATGATAAAAGTTTTCACATTTCATACATATCTCCCATCATTTTAATTCCTATTCTTTCCCATTGATTAAACGTTTTATCAATAATAGATGGTTTGAATGAGGGATTATTAGCTATTGGAAAAAGAAGCGATAATTTTATTGATTTTAAAGTTAATTTTATTTGTTTCCAAATTCGTATTATACTGTGAATAATTGGGTTCTTCTTATATATTATATTGTTCAGTTTCATTGGGGAAAGAAGGATCGCTCCTATATTATAAGGGGAACAATCCTCTTTCTCCATTCTTATCCAATCTACCTGTTGGGCAGAACTGTCCAACCAGTAGATTATATTTTTAATATTCACTGCCCAATAGTAATACAATAAGTTAGGGAGTGTCAGAATCCCTGATTCTTTAGATTTACACAAGTGTTTTCTATGAATTCTTTGGCAACACATATGTACTGCCCAGGTGAGGTCTGTTACATGATTTTATTGGTTGCAAGCAAAACAAAGCTGTACCTAGGAACATGTGACAATAAAGTATGATTGAATCATTGGCATTATTAACACTTAACCCAGAGTACCTGATTCCTGCAATGTTATTTCCATTGTTCTTTGTATTATTATCATTGTTATTCATTTCTTCCCATGTCTACTATTCATATACAATCTCACTCCCATTCTAATATCAAATCTGCCAAGCACATAATATAATGTGACCCTGTGTGTGTCCAAAAGCATGCTCAATATTTCTAGTTTCTGACAAAAATACTGTACACTGCTGCACAGCGTTGGAATTCAGTATGAAGCATCTGAGATCATATATTAAATGGATAACGCAGATGTCTGAGAAATCAACCACTCAGTATACTTCACCCTGAAGAGATTTATGATTATGTTTACAAGGGACACTCCTTATAAAATGAACAGATAATTGGCTTTGATTGCATACCAATGACATGTTTGGGCATAACATATCTTGGTATAAATCCTACTGAATTCTAATTAGTCAATGTATGCACTTGACACTCATAGAGTATTCGTCTTTTTTTAGCCTTCTTTTGCCTCCAAGCTCCTGCATTTTGTCATGCTGAAGGTACGTGCATAATATCAATAAATTACATCTGTGAATTTTATAACAAAGTTATCCACAAATTGGTTACTCATCTGATTACTGCCACTGCTGACTACTACGTACCTCATAACACTTACTTCCTTTATTAAGAACAGATAGGTAATCATACTGCTCTTCCTGTGGGCCTATTCTTGCCAGCAAACACGTAATTGTAATGCTGGGCAGCTTGAAATTATTTACACAGCTTGAACAATCAGTCTTTAAAAAAATATAGCTACTTGTTACATCATAGTAATTATCTAAAAAAAATTGATATCAGCTTTGGAGAAATACCTCAGCCCAAAAATTCAAAAATGCAAAGTTATTTTTTGTCAAAGAATTGGACTGTTGTGTGAAAGTTATTATTAAATGTGAATGATATCCTATGGCACACATTGCGCATGTTGAAAGTTTTAATCACAATCTTCCATGCAAGTCATGGTGATGAGACAAAGCACACTGGGGGTATCATTCCTTGTGCAGAAACTTAAATGACACCGTACTAGTATACAGGTGATCCCCAGTTTATGAACACCTGACTTGTGTGCATCTTGTATATACAAATGAGTATTTGGGAGTTCAGTGGGACAGACTTTCTGGCTGCTGTGGTGCATAGAAGACTGTTCTTTACAATGGAATTTCATTTCGGAGTCACGTGAGTGACTTCGTGAAGAACCCGCCAGCACGCATGCGCGACATATCGTCGCAACGCATTGCAGTCGATGGCTGGAGGTGGAGCGCGGCTCACCACCAGCCCTTCATAAGGGCCACTCAGGTAAGTACAGGCAACCTTGAGTTGGTTGTTCTTCTTGTACTGAGTGTTTTTTCTCTCCAGTAAGGAGTCGCTGGCCACCTATCCCGGAGCCCTCTTCAACGGCAGCACCCGCTAGTCGGGCCGGGAAAAAGGCGCGTAAGTCGGGGAGCCCTGTTTTCACAGGACCTGACCCACCGACACACCCAAGCTCTAGCGAGGGTCCCGCAGAGCAGGACATCGGTACAGCGCCGCAGCAGGCAGACCCTGACTCCATCTCATTGTCACTAACGGTATCGTTGGTTGACCCGGGCAAACAGGGTCACGGTTGCACGGCCCTTCTCCCTGAGCCCTCGTGGAAGAGCCAGGGATAGAGCCCGTCTACGTAGCCCTTCGCGGGCGGAGGTTTCACCAGAGGCCGCTAGATTGCGGACTGGTGGATTGGCGAGACTCAAGTCCACTGGCAGACCTGAGAGGGCCAGTGTAGACTCACCACCCAGCAGGACCAGGAAGAGTCGCACAGGTGGAGTCTCGCCACGGTCACCGTGTCCCCCGTTGGCGGCAGGACGGGACCGTACGCCGTCTGGGTCCAGATTAAGGACAGTCGGCAAGCCCGCGCGGATGTTGGGTCACCACGTCGCGGCGTTGGGTGCCGACTTCTCACCGCTTTTGCCCTCGGAGGCAGCGGGACCTAGCTCAGCCAAAAGGAGGCGCATGAGCAGATCCGCGCGGGAGTCGTTCAGTTTCGCTGAGGCGGCTGGTAGCGACGTTTCATTCCGGCACCGAGATTACCTCGACGAGGTACGGGCCGATGACAGGAGCCCCAGAAGTTCCTTTGGGCATGAGGACTCCGACCGCCCGTTCTCGCATAGCGAAGGGCGAATTGACAGGATGGAGAGGATGATGGAACTTATCCTGCAGCAAAGTCAAAGGCGGGAAACATTTGGTTCCAGGGGACACATGGATATATCCCCGTCATCAACGGAAAGCATGAGACAGCCAGAAGATGAGGAGATCTTGGTCCACGCACCTACAGCACCTGAGGTCCCTCAGGAGGAGCTCCTGGACGTGGCAGCCAAGTTTGCACTACCTGAATCGTCAGGACAACCCCTCAACTCCAAACTGGCTGCTACTGTTGACTTCCTCACGAACCATCAACTTCAAGAGCAGGTCCTTGCGGAGGCCATGAACAGGCACAAGGCGCCAGGTAATTGCAACTCCCTCAATGTGCCTATCGTAAACATGCCGATTTGGGGCAATATTAGCCCAGGCATCAGAGCTCAGGAAATGAAGTTGCAACGGAACATGAAATTGCTCACTGCTGGGATTACCGCTTTTGCGAGGTCGGTGGACGGTGTGGATCTGAACACCGAGCAAGAGGATGCTCTGGCACTGCTGTGTAATACACAGTATGAAATTAATGCATTCAGGAAAAGCATTATCAAGCCCACATTGAACCCCAAATTCGCGGGGCTATGCAGAGCACCCCCTACGCCACCACCCAGACAGTTGTTCGGGGAGGACCTCCCGAAGCAGGTCAAGGAGTTGGATGACCATGCAAAGACGGTGGGTCTTATGAGGTCACATACCCTGACCAGACAGCCGGCCAGGAAAGTACCATTCTTCAGGCCACGAGGTCCTGCCATTAGGCCAGGAAGGACCTACGCTCCAGCACCGCCACAATATCAGCAGCCTCAACAGCCCAGGCCTTTTTTAGGGCTAGGCCCGCAGCGGCCAGCATGGAAAATGCAGACTCCGCATTATCAGCACAACCCAGCACCTCCACGTCCCACCAAACATGTCAGGGACCGCCGATAACCATGAAGGTAAGGCGGTCTGGATTTCATGCACTTGCATGTCTAACTTCACATGTTGGTGGTAGATTACGGTTCTTTAAGGAGGCATGGGAAACCATCACTTCTGATGAGTTTATCTTACAAAGTATTCAAGGCCATGAGATTGAATTCATCAATGGTCAAATTCCTCCACCCCAGCATATGCCAAATCGCAAATTTACACTGTCCAGCAAGGAAACGGCAGTAGGCTATGCTGATATCTTGAGGCTACAAGAAAAAGGCGTGATAGAAAGAACTATACACAAACCAATTGAATTTGTATCTAACATATTCACAAGAACCAAGAAGGATGGAGGATGTCGGGTTATTATTGATCTGACCCATTTGAATACTTTTGTAAAATATACCCATTTCAAAATGGACACGTTCGAAACAGCCAAATCTTTGATTTCTGAGGGCTGCTTCATGGCATGCATTGATTTAAAAGATGCATACTATTCAGTATCCATTCAGAAACATCACAGGAAGTTCTTGAAGTTTACCTGGATGGATCAGCTCTGGCAATACAAAGCTTTGCCAAATGGGCTTACCACAGCCCCCAGATTATTTACTAAATTACTCAAACCAGTGTTGGCTACACTGAGGAGACAAAATCACATGGTCATGGCTTATCTGGATGATATCCTAATTATTGGGAACACTCTGGAATCAGCGAAACTGGCAGTTTCAGCCACTGTGGAAATTTTTCAAAAAGTGGGATTCATTATCCATCCAGATAAATCAAAGTTCTGCCCTTCACAGATCATGGATTATCTGGGATTCACGGTGGATTCCAATCGCATGATGGCCACCATACCAGCTAACAAAGTTGGGGATGTCATTCAAGCATGTAAGAATCTAGTCTGCACCAGTATACCATCAATTAGACAAACTGCTAAGGTGATTGGGAAAATCGTAGCAGTTTTTCCAGCTTCCCAATATGGACCTTTGCATTATCAAAATTTGCAAAGAGCCAAGATTTCAGCGTTAAAATTGAACGCTGGACATTTCGATAGACCTATGCAGCTGCCGCTCAAGGCAAAAATTGAGTTACAATGGTGGATTGATAACATCCATGACTCATTTAAGCCCATCATTGTGCCCAATCCGATGGTATACTTACAAACAGACGCAAGCTCCCATGGCTGGGGAGCCACGGACAACTACACTAGTTGTGGAGGCAGATGGGACACCCTTGAATCTACCCTGTTGTTGTTGTCACAAGGGATAAATTATTTGGAGATGCTAGGAGCATTTCACGGACTTAGAGCTTATTGTTCAAACTTTACTGACACTCATGTCCGTCTCCAAATAGATAATACCACTGCGGTGGCATATCTAAATCATATGGGCGGTACCAGGTCAATTTCATGTGATGAATTGGCAGATACAATTTGGCTCTGGTGTATTCAACGGAATATTTGGATTTCAGCTACCTATTTACCAGGTAAGCTCAATACAGTGGCGGACACCAGGTCACGCAAATTTAATGACAACATCGAGTGGATGTTAAATCCCCAAATATTCGCAAAAGTTACAGCCAAATTTGGTAAACCGGATATTGACCTTTTTGCGTCACGGTTGAACCATCAGGTACCAGCAGGTGTCATGGGAGCCAGATCCTGGGGCAATGGCGATGGACGCGTTCTCGCTAGATTGGGGGAAATGGTTTTTCTATGCATTTCCTCCATTTTGCCTCATCAGTCGGGTATTGCGGAAAATACAGTCAGATGCTGCTAAAGGCATTCTTATCATACCCGACTGGCCTACGCAGCCATGGTATCTGGTGGTCCTTGATATGATCAGTCAACCATGGGTCCTCTTAGAGGGTTGCCCACAATTGGTGACGAACCCTGTTTCATGGGAACTACATCCCTGCCATAGTCACCTAAAATTATTGGCTTGCAGGTTCTGAACAGGCCATTACTGCGGTATGATCTATCATCAAGAACTATGGATACCATTGGAGCATCATGCAGGAAGTCTACCAGGTGGCAATATCTTACACATATCAGGAAATGGGAAACCTACTGCGGCCGCTCCCACATTGCATATGACTCAGTTACTATCACCGATGTGCTGGAATTCCTGGCGGGGTTGCATCATGACGAACACCTCAGCTACAGTGCCATCAACAGCGCCAGGAGTGCGCTATCATTCTACCTCAATATTGAGGTAGGATCCAACAAGCTGGTGTCCAAATTCATGCGGGGAATATTTAATTCCAATCCGCCAAGACCTCGTTACAACATCACCTGGGATATTGGGAAAGTATTAACCCTGCTCAGGACGTGGTCGCCCATGGAAGGGCTTGAATTGGACAAACTCACCCTGAAGCTGGTGATGTTACTGGCACTGACTTCAGCACAAAGGGTACAGACACTTCACAAGGTCAAGATTGACAGAATGATCTCTACCCCAGACAAAGTAATCTTCTTTATAGATGAATTACTCAAGCAGCATAGACCTGGATACACAGGGCTGCAGCTGAAGTTTCCAGCATACCCCGCTGATGCAAGGCTATGTTTAGCCACCCATATCCGCCACTATATTAAAGTGACACGGAAATTAAGGGGAATGGAGAAATACCTACTCATCAGCCACAAAAAACCTCACCATAGAGTGATGGTACAGACGATTTCCAGATGGCTCAGGATCGTCTTGAATGAAGCAGGTATTGACACTAATGTCTTTAAATCCCATTCCACCAGGGCTGCATCGACATCGGCGGCAAGGGTCATGGAGGTGCCCATGGACCATATTCTTGCCACAGCGGGATGGGCGAAAGAAGCCACCTTTCAACAGTTTTATAATAAACCTGTTACCGCTCCTGTATTGTTCGCAGAGGCCGAGCTGAATGCGGGTCAAGAGCATACAGATTCCCCCCAGTGAGGGTTTTTTCTTTGTTGTTATTAATAAATATTATTATTTTTTTTTCAGTACAAGCAGTCTGGAAAGTTGATTACTCCTATCCATCCTTATAAGTGGTGTGTGACAGCATGGACGTTGTCCAGGGCATGGAATCACAGAGCTTTGAAGTCTTCACAAAGTCACTCACGTGACTCCGAAATGAAATAGTAAGATTAAACGAGAAGTTACCAGTTCGAAGGTTGATCTTTATTTTATGAGGAGTTGCGATGAGGGATTGTCATTTCTCTGTTTGTTGGTTCTGTGATTCCACACCGCTGCTTTGAAGAATGTCGCGCATGCGTGCTGGCGGGTTCTTCACGAAATCCCTCATCGCAACTCCTCATAAAATAAAGATCAACCTTCGAACTGGTAACTTCTCGTTTAATCTTACTATTTTATCACATTGAACCCAAGAAGAATATGTGCTGGTTAAAATGTAGATTGCCAGCAGCAGTTTTTAAAACCATCAATGGCATTGAAAACATCTTCTGCAGAACACATTGCTAGGACTTTATTCCTTGGCGTGCAGGACGACAAAGGCCGATCTTATAGAGGTGTACAAAATCACGAGAGGATTAGATCAGGTAAATGCATAGAGTCTTTTACCCTAAGTAGGGCAATTAGAACCAGATGACAGAGGTTTAAGGTGAGCGGGGGAAAGATTTAATAGGAACCTGAGAGTAACATTTTTACACAAAGTGTGGTGAGTTTATGGAACGAGCTGCCAGAGGAGTTACTTGAGGCAGGTACTAACATAACATTTAAAATACTTTTGAACAGGTACGTGGATAGGCACAGTTTAGAGGGTTATAGGTCAAACAGGGGCATGTGTAGATGGGGCATGTTGGTCGGCATGAGCAAGTTGGGATGAAGGGCCTGTTTCCACGCTGTTTGACGATGACGTTAAGCTAAGTAAATCAGATCTAAAAACAAAACTTTTTTGCGTTTTATGCACAAGAATACCTAGATGCCTGTGTATTCTATTCATTTGCATTCTCTCTCTGATAAGCTTCTCCAAATGATTAGTTATTTCTTCCTTGATTGTGGAATTTTGCATCTTGTCTCAACAGCTGTTAGGCCAACTGGCCTATACTTTTCCCCACTTCTAGCTCCATTGAACCATTTGAGCACTGGTAGCTTCCCAGAATGAGTTTTGAGACACCAATGGTTCTACCATGTCTGCAGCCACTTCCTGTCAAATTCTTGGATATATGCTATAAAGTCCACATGACATGTCTGCCTCTAATCCTATAACTGTCATCATTAGGCCTATTACAAGTTCTTCCTTGCTACTTGAAGGTAGCCGATCTGTTGTCTTAGGTATACTTGCAGTGTTCTCCATCTGAAAACTGATGCAAAGTATTTGTTTAAATTGCCTGTAATTTCTTTGTTGCTAATTATTAATTCACAAGTCTTATCTTCCAGAGGTCACACACGTAGCGACAGTTGATATGTCTATGGAATATTCTGCTGTCTGCATTGTCAGCAAAAGTTAGCAAGATTTGAAAATTGGAATAAATTCACAAGCCAGCTAAGGAGAAATAAGTTCTAGTCCTGGAAGCCCTGTTATTCCATCTTTCTTAAGAGAAAACATCTTCTTAGAATCCACCCCAGAAGAATGTCAAATTTCAATATGACCACCTCTCACGGGAACGTCCAGAACTATTGGGCATGGTCTCAGAATAAGAGACAGTCCAAGATGAGGAAAGTTTCTTCTTTCAGTGGATTAAGAGGTTTTAGAACTCTTTAACGGAGGAAAAGTGGGGAAGAGTCCTTGTGAAAATGAAAGGATTTGGGAAAAAGGCATGAGTGGATTTGATCAGCCACGTTCCTACCAAATGCTGCAGCAGGCGTGAGTGGATGCCATACTACTTTTGCTGGTCTGATGAATATACATATAAAGGTTTACGACTTTATTATACCACCACTGTGAATCATTTTTCAATTTGGAAAAAAAAAGAAAGAATAAGCTGGTAAAATAGTGCAACTGAGGCATGTTATGAAAATACTCCTGAAAGATTACACATTTCTCATTTCCATATTCTCTTCTTTTAAAGTTTTGTGCAATTCAATATAAAAATGCTCCTGGTTTGTGCAAAGATGATTTCATTTGAAAAGACAAAAGCCTAGAAATCAGTTAGCATGTGACAACAGATGCGCACAGAGGGAAAAGGGTGGGAGGAGGGGGGTTTTGCAGTATTAATGAAATGTGATTAGCACTTGGGAAGAAAGAAGCCACCCGCGGTCAGTAGATGAGTAGGGGGTAGGGACGTATAATTAGGATGTAATTGACATTTGGAGGAATCGAGAACTGCAGGGGGACATTCCCTTGAAATCATCTGGAAGCAGTTGCCACGGATACTCTAAAAATTTGCTTCTGTAAGCGTGGGGTGGAATTCAATTTACATACCCCATAATCCATGCTGCAAGTTCCTGATTTTCAATTATATTGTTCTTTTACATTGAAAAAGCACATTGCTTAGCACATACAAGCATGACATGTTATCTAATTTCCAGCCTATTTTGCTTATTGGAAGAAATAATCTGATGTAATGCTTATTCAAAATGGCATGAGTCATCAGGCAAGCCTTCCGATTATACCAACCACTGACAAGTTAACCCATAAAATGGATCCTTTCTATTGAACATCATGTCATATAAAAAGTACTTGCAGAACTGAATCAATATTCTTGTAATTTGTAGTTATTTTCAGTTCTTCATTATGGAATGTCTGAAATTAATTCAATCTTCCAAAACCGATCCAACCACTAATATATACATGCACCTTATACTCTTAAATAGTGCACAATGTCTTAGATCTTGAAGTAAAGTTACAATAACCAATAGCCATTGAAATTGTGCTTTTGAAAAACTATTGGCATGCAAAAACTAGTGAATCATAGAGTCATGGAAACAGGTCCTTCAGCCCAACTGGTACATGCTGAACAAGATATACCATCTAAGCTTGTCCCATTTGCCTGCATTTAGCCTATATCCTCTTAAACTACTTGGAGATAAAAATATATATATTTTCAGCTCACCAATACCCTAACTTATTACTCTCAGTCGTTAAAAAAAAACAAAGTGCTGGAGTAACTCAGTGGCCAGGCAGCATTGCTTGAGAACATGGATATGTGCCATTTTGGGTCAGGACCCGTCTGAGTAACTCTAGTACTTTGTGAATTTATTTTTGTATACCAGCATCAGCAGTTCCTTGTTTTTAACTCCCAGTCACTACCTGCTCTCAAGCTTTCTCCTCGATGCTCTCTTTCTCTAACTTTGCTTCTTCTAGTTGTTGCCTGGCAACAATGGCTTGGATACCTCTTCCCCATTCCTAGTGCCAGTTTCTTTCAGTTGCTCTCCGACTTCCTGTCCCGGTTAAACCTTTCCTCCCAATTGCTTACCCACACTTCATCATTCTATCGGAATCAATTGCTGGGGATTTTCTCCCATCACCCTGAGATCATAAGCGTTCAGGGCATGTACTTTCTTTCAGCATGGAGCAGTGCATATCCATCGACTTGGAGGTAGGCTCCCATCACAACAGCGAGGCATAAAGTTATGCAATAATTCTCTCCACTTTGTTTTGATTAGGCTCACATCAGACTTCCAAATCCAAACCCAAGTTCCATGATATCAGACTGTTAAGCGGTTGGATATGATTTTGTATCTTACTTCCATTTGATTGTTTCTCTTATTATTCCTATTTTCCTTATGACATCAATTCTTTTATCATTTAATTTCTTATCTGCCCTGCTATTCTAATCTTTTACTTTAGATATTTACTCTTCTGTCTCCTTTCCAATAGATCTACTTATTTAAAACTCTATATTGATGCAATAGACAATTGGTGCGGGAGTAGGCCATTCGGCCCTTCGAGCCAGCACATGATCATCAAACTGAGTGAGTGGGACCACGAAAGCTGGAAGTTAGGTAAGAGATGTGAAAAAAAAAATCATGAAGGGAAAGCGGGAGAAAAACACAGCGACGATGAGTGTAAGAGGAAAACGAAAAAAAGGCAAACAAATGTGGATGGGGAGAGGGAAACAGGGACTGTGAGGTAGAAAAAGAAGGCAGCCCTGAGGGCTGGGGGGAATGAGAGGCCCAGTAATGCAGATTAGAAGGCAGAGGAGGTTGGGTGTGACATAAAATTGGTTTTGGGCAGGGCAGAGAATCATCGGAGAGTTAATCAGTGAAATGAATCAGGTTTGTTTTCATTAAAAGCTAAGGGGGAGGCAGAAACTTTCAATGGTGTGTATCCTTACGAATGTCATCAATTTGGAGGGGCCTGGGAGTTGTGAGATCACTCAAGAAAATTATTGTATACGCCTGGAAGCTGATTCAGTCTCTCTATCAGAAGACCAGGTACTGTTATGTCCCCTTTAACTGGTACCATTCAGCCTTGCACTGTTTTGGCTTTATTGAGCTAATTTGCCTAAGTGATGCCAAATCAAATATTATATGATTCTTTACATCCTTATAGGTAACCAGATGTACCTATATGCACAAATAAGGATTGCAGAAATGTGACCAAAATGAATAAGTATACAATATATAGTATTAATTCCATGAATTAATAGAACAATTTGAAATAAAGTTAAATACTACTAATTACCATAATTCTTTTGGTAATACCGCCTTTCTGCAAGTTGTCCCAGGTTGGATGCTACCTTGACTTGGCGATATGTCACTGACTCTTCAGTGCCAAAAGCTCCAACGCCTGGAACTCCACAACAAGTAACATTAACTTTACCAGAAGGACTAAATATTTCAAGGCACTGGCTAGCCACCACTTTCTCAAGGGCAGTTAGAAGAAGTAGGTGATAATTGCTGGTGTGTCCATATTTTTAAATGTGAATAATGAAAAATTGCAGCTGACCATGATTATTGAACTAGCTTTTGGTTAAAAGCAAAAGGAAAGCTGCCGATTGAACTCAGTGGGCCAGGCTGCATCTGTGGAGGGAAGTGGACAATTGACAGATGACGGATTATCCCTCCACAGTTGCTGCTGCTTGGCCCACTCTCTTTTTGGCTCTCCTTTTTTTTGCTACAAATTTCAGCATCTTCAGTCTCTTGTGCCTATATCTTTTTTGGTAAAATTCATTGTGAAGTTCACAAAAAATAACACAATGTGATGAAAATGCAGATCAAACCAAAGGATTGAGGCCAGGTTCATTAATCCATATTTATCTCAGTAACCCTGAATATCACCAAAATCCTCAGCTAAGTTTTAGATTTATATCAAAAATATGAACAGGTAGTTAGTTAATGCGATAATTATGTTCCTAAGAAATATCAAGTTACAGAAAGTTATGTTATCAAGCCAACCTTGTCAATAGCTGAAAGGGGTTAGGAACCAGAAGATTCAGATGCACAAAAGCAATGGTATATGAAAAAACTACTAGACAAAGTGGGACGCGTTGGGTCCCGTCCCTGAACGCTTGGTTGCGGGGGGGAGGGGGGGGGGGGAGTGGGAGGAGAGAGGAGGGGGTAGAGAGGAGGGGAGAGAAGGGGAGGAGGGGGGAGAGGGGAAGGAGAGGGGAGGGGGAGAGGGGGGGGAGAGGAGGGGGGGAGAGGAGGGGGGGAGAGGAGGGGGGAGAGGAGGGGGGAGAGGAGGGGGGAGAGGAGGGGGGAGAGGAGGGGGGAGAGGAGGGGGGAGAGGAGGGGGGAGAGGAGGGGGGAGGAGGGGGGAGGAGGGGGGAGAAGGGGGGAGAAGGAAGGGGGAGAGGAGGGGGGGCCTGTGGCGTCACATACTAACCACCCCCCACACACATGGGGGGGGGGGGCGGAGAGCAGGGGTGAGTGGGGGAGGGAGGGGGGAGAGGGGGAGTGGGTAGTGAGGGGGGAGAGGTCGGGGGGGGGGGGGTGACGTCACTCGCAGCCCGAGCAAGAAAACAGCGCTCTATGATCTTTGGACAGCGGGTCTTTTTTCAAATGTTTTTTGGCAGCGATGCACGGAAGCCGAGATGGACCCGAGAGCTCTAATACAGGGCCCGACTTGCTCATTCTTCATTTACAGTGCGCGCCGCAGACCTCAGCGATGATCTTCGGTGTTCAGTCGACGGGGCGACTTTTGAACAATGGGGGGAGGAGGGAGGGGTGGGAGGGGTCAGTCGCAGCACGAGCAGATGACACGGTACGGCAGACAAGCAGATCCATTGTCACGTCATCAGCGAAAAAAACATGCGTTTTGAATTCAAATTTTGATCGGATTTGTGAAGATTTTTATGAATAACTCAAGAAATAAAGCACACCATTTCCAGGTAAGCTGATTTTGGACTCCAGAGGGTAAATCTCTACCAGAATATGTAAAAATGTTCCCGTTAGCACGTTGCTTCTTCGACTAGATGTGATCACACACAAACAAATAACAGGGCTGCCAACATTGGGTGAGAGTTGGGAGTGAGAAATTGCGAGACCAAGCCCGAGGAAGCGTAGCGACCGTGGAGGGGTGTGGGGTATGTGGGAGGAGTGGGGGTGTGGGGGGGGGGGGGGTGTGGGAGGAGGGTGTCCCCCCTCCCATTGATACGGAATACAATATATATGCTTCAAATTGGATTAGCTATGAATAAGGTTGGAGTAAATTGCATTCCTAATTACATTCCACAGAAGAGCCCAGGCTCTGATCCATACGTGCAGCACATGAATGATCTTAGTGTATTCATGTATGGAAATCAGATTATAATCAAGCACTTGGCCCATGTTGGCCAACCTGGGTCTCACTGCACACCTGGTACTACTACTGGCCCTGACTCTAGTTGCATGCCTTCTCTCATTTCTGTCCCTGAGTCCAGCCCTACACCTGGCCCCCTATTCTACCCTGATTATAGCTGCTTACCTGCTTAGGTTCCCAGTGCTGAACACACCCCTGGTCCCAGCTTTGACTGCACACTTAGTACTATTCCAGACCTTGACTCTGGATGCACACTTGGCCTTGCTCCTAGCCTCTTTGCACTGACAATATATCTGGCCCACACATAAAGCCCCATACCTAACCCCCTGGACTTATCCTATTACATTCATGTCCACAGGTGCTTAGCTAATGCAGTAATCCTTTATGGGGCACTTCACAGACCAAATTATGGATAACAAAATTTGCTACATTCATTGGCTTCCTTATTATCTAACTTTGTCAAAGAAGTCATCAATTGGTTCAACACAATTCCCATCCATAAAACTATACTCACTCAGCTGTATAAGTATTCTGATACCATTACTTTCATTTTCGTAACAAACTGTCCTGAAGTCATCAGGCTAATTACAAATCAATAACATTAACCAACATGAAGCGCTGAGCATTGGGATCCAAACATCATGGACAACGGTCCTCAGTTCCCTGCTCACATCTGTCAGTGTTCTCCATCTGAACCAGGGGCCGTGGAGCGTTTTTGAAAGTGGGGAGGCTGAGCGATCACTGATCACTGGCCTTGGGGGGCACCCGGTGAGGGAGTTGAGCAACCGAGTGGGGAGAGGGTGTGGAAGAAGAGTGTCCCCCCTCCCAGGGTAGGAACCTTTTGAAATCATGTTTTAGTGCATTGTCGAAGTATGATTTCAATGTTTTTTGTATCAAGTATTTTTAAGAGGTAACTTTTAAAGGGATAACTTTATCCACACAAAGGGTGGTGGGTGTTTGGAACAAGCTGCCAGAGGAGGTAGTTGAGGCAGGGACCATCCCAACATTTAAGAAACAGTTAGACTGATATATGGATAGGACAGGTTTGGAGGTATGGACCAAAAGCAGGTAGCGTAGCTGGGACATGTTGGCAGTTGCACTGAAGGCCTGATTTCACACTGTATCAGTCTATGACCACATTATACCTCCACCATGCATGAATGCTTCAAAATCAAGTGATCGAGTTTTATTGCCATATACTCAAGCATAGAAACGTAGGTGCAGGATTAGGCTATCGGCCCTTCGAGCCAGCACTGCTATTCAATACGATCATGGCTATTCATCTAGAATCAGTACCTCTTTCCTATTTTTTCCCCATATCCCTTGATTTCGTGAGCTAAATGTAACTCTCTCTTGAAAACATCCAGTGAATTGGCCTGCAATGCTTTCTGTGGCAGAGAATTCCACAGGTTCACAACTCTCTGTGTGAAGAAAGTTTGTGCTCATCACAGTCCTAACTGCCCCCCCCCCCACTTTATTCTTAAACTGTGACCCCTGGTTCTGAACTCCCCCAACATCAGGAACATTTTTCCTGCAGTTACAGTAAGTGAAAATCTAGCAGGCAAGCAGGATGCTTTCTCCAACCACCCCCATTTGAAGTCCACTATCTTCCACCGTTTCTACCCAGTGCCTGGTACTTACTTCCAGCAGCCTCTGGTTGTCCGCCAGGATGCACCGAGCCGCAGCCTGATCCATGCCGGTCACCTGGGCGTATTTGGCACAGAGACTCTCATCCCCGTCGCTGCTTCTGCTTCCAACTCCCATGGCCCATGCAGTTGATATGAGTTTTGAAATTTTCGTTGATCACAGAATTTCTCACGACAGAGCTGGGGAAATTTGTGATCAACGTGAGAATTTGGCGAAATGCGTGATTCTCATGCTCAGTGCATGGGAGTGGGCAGCCCTCCCTCTCTATCCCTTTCTCTCCCCCCTCTCTCTCCCCCCTCCCTCTCTCTCCTCCCCTCTCATCCTCTCTCTCTCCCATTTCTCCCTCCCACCTCACTCTCCCCCTTGCTCTCTCTCCCCTCTCTCTTTCTCCTCTGTCTCTATCGCCCATTTCCCTCTTTCCCCATTGTTCTTTCCCCCTCTCTCTCTTTTCCCCCCTCTCTCCCATTCTCTCCTACCCTCTCCTCCCTCTCCACCCCCCTTCCCTCTTTCTTCCCTCTCACCCCTCTCTCTCTCTTCCCTCCCTATCCCACCTCACTTTCTCCCCATTCACTCCCCCTCTGTCTCTCCCCTCTCCCCCGTCTCCTTCCCCTCTCTCTCCATCTCCCTTTGAGAGTCTCTGTCCCATTGGCACAGAGACTCTCATGGCAGCTGCGCAACACTTCCGACGCCTCTGATCGGCCCGGGATTCTTGTTCAGTTCCATGGCCGGAGCTGCAGCGAGTGACCCACAGGCCCCGCAAACACTACGCAGCCCCGTAAACACTCACCAGCCCCGGCTTTTCGTCCGCATTTGTTCCCACCGCTACATCTGCTTCCATCCCTCCCTCAGCCCCGGCTCTCCAGCACCCGCGGACCATGCAGTTTATCTGAGTTTTGAAATTTTCGTTGATCACAGAATTTCTCACCACAGAGCGTGAGAAATTTCTAATCAGCGTGAGGGCGTGAGAGTTTCTTCAAATGCGTGATTCTCATGCTCAAAGCATGAGTGTTGGCAGCCCTGAAATAAATACACACACACATCCACATCCAAGATCAGAGTTTTATAGTTTTAGGATAAGGAAAAGTTTAGCTAAAAATACTAAAGGCTGGTTGGTACATTGCTTAATAGAGTAACACTGCACAAGTTACAGCAGAAGTTATTGTTTGTCAATTTCCATGACTACGTACAATCGGACTGACAGATTGCTCTTTAGAGATAATGTTGTTTGATTACTGCAGGGAGGATACATGGAAGCAGCCCCTATACGGGACAGTTGTGCAATGGTACTCAATTAAGCAATGTTCCAATCAACCTTTAGTAATTTTACCTAAACATGGATTAAAAAATATCATTGTTTTTGAAAATTTGAAGGAATAAACCTTTGGAAATTGAATGGCACAGCTACTTACTCACTTTGGCCTCTGGCCACCTCGATTCGATATGATACAACCAATACCAATGATGGAAATATGCAAATATACTTCATTTGGATGATGTTGTGATCATGAATGAATAACTGGTATTAAGTAAGTAAGTAAAGTAAGTAAGTTTATTGGCCAAGTATTCACATACAAGGAATTTGCCTTGGTGCACCACCCACAAGTAAAAACATGACATACAGTGACAGTTACGAATGACTCAGAAAACACTAAACATTAATAATAATAAAACATTAATGATAAAACACCATTGATCAAGCATGTGAACCAACCAAATACCAGATCAAAGGGAGGCTACAGATTTTTGGCTGTTGAGTAGAGCAACTACTCGTAGATAAAAACTGTTTTTATGTCTGGCTATGGCAGATATGACAGTCCGGAGTCGCCTTCCAGAGGGAAGTGATTCAAAGAGTTTGTGGCCAGGGTGAGAGGGGTCGGAGATGATCTTGCCTGCTCGCTTCCTGGCCCTTGCAGTGTACCGTTCATCAATGGAGGGAAGGTTGCAGCCAATAATCTTCTCTGCTAATTGGACGATTCGCTGCAGCCTCCAGGTGTCGGGCTTGGTGGCTGAGCCAAACCAGACCATGATGGAGAAGGTTAGAACAGACTCTACGAAGGCCGTGTAGAATTGGACCATCATTGCCTGTGGCAGATTGTGCTTCCTCAGCTGCCGCAGGAAGTGCATCCTCTGTTGTGCCTTTTTGACTGTGGAGTCGATAGTAGCCCCCCACTTAAGGTCCTTGGAGATGATTGTTCACAGGAACTTAAAAGACTCCACAGATATGACCGTGGTGTTGTTGATGGTGAGTGGGGTGAGGGGAGGGGGAGCTCTCCTAAAGTCTACAATCAATTCCACTGTTTTAAGCGCATTGAGCTGTAGGTTGTTACATGCTAGTTGTGATGTTTAAGAAGGAACTGCAGATGCTGGAAAATCGAAGGTAGACAAAAATGCTGGAGAAACTCAGCCAGTGAGGCAGCCTCTATGGAGCGAGGGAAATAGGCGACATTTCGGTTCGAGGCCCTTCTTCAGACTCGACCCGAAACGTCGCCCATTTCCTTTGCTCCATAGATGCTACCTCACCCGCTGAGTTTCTACAGCATTTTTCTCCAGCATGCAAGTTGTAAGAAGAATTTGTGAGGTTTCCATTAGTACTCAACAGTGAGGGTACTGAACCATTAGTGTTGTAATTGAGGGGGAATGTTGGCAGGTAAAAGTAGGAGGGGAGAGGGGAATATGTGGAACGGGAGAGGAAGCAGTGCAATGTTTGAGATTTATAGTGCAGCCCGTGAAGTATGGTATGTTATTCACTGACGCTTTCAACAATAGCTGCTTGTGACACTGGGTCAGGTCCTTGGTATTCTCTTCTAACTAAAACCAGCTCATTCCTTCCACTCTCCTGGTAGGTACATGTTTGAGGAGTGGAAGGTCAGGAGAAGGGATGTTCCTGGCAATGACAGAAACAAATATTCTTTCTTGTATCTTCCTCTGGACCTACATAAAAACCCGTATATTTATTCTCTCCAGTGTTACGGTTCCTGGAATGGCCAGGTGAGAATGAGTACAAAAGTGCTCTCAAGCACCCAGTGTAGCCACTTTCCATATCCTTGTGAGCAGGTATATTATTTTGGAATGCAGGACAATTTTAACTGATGCTAGCCACTCGTAACATTGGGCCCTGTTGAGGCATTAAGCTAATGAACAGTACAGGAATTGTAGGCCACAAAGTGAAATCATACAAATAAGCAGGCAGCACGAAGCTGCATCAGATACAAAAGGCTTGGATTAATTGCATTTAACAGTCTCTGGAGCTTAACCAATTTAGTCCTCTGTATTTATATATGGTGTTTATAAAAATGCAATCAAATAGAATTTAAAGTCACACTAGCAGAAACAGCTTCCATTATGTCAGCTACTGGAATAATATGCTTAAACACAGCATGGTTATACTTGATTCAATACTCAGCAGATTAGTTAGTTTGATTAGTTTTCAATTAGTTTAATTTATTATTGTCACATGTACCGAGGTACAGTAAAAAAAGAGGACTATGTCAGAGGATTATGTGCTGTATTCGACGGCTGGCGGGGCGAAAGGTGAGGACAGGGGAGACTCTGTTGCGACGGGGGGGGGGGAGGAGCAAGAGTGGAGCTGCGAGACATCGAGGAGACCCTTGTGAGGGCCTCTCTACGATGGAAGAGGGGAACCACCGTTCCCTAAAGAATGAGGACATCTCATCGTGGGCGCAGATGCGGCGTGGATGGAGGAATTGGGTCATAAGATCATAAGTGATAGGAGTAGAATTAGGCCATTCAGCCTACTCCACCATTCAATCATGGCTGATTCATCTCCCTCCTAATCCCATTCTCCTGCCTTCTCCCCATAACCTTTGATGCCCATACCAATCAAGAATCTATCTACCTTAAATATGTCCAGACTTTGCTTCCACAGCTTTCTCTGCCAAAGAATTCCATAGATTCACCACCCTCCGACTAAAGAAATTCATCCTTATCTCCTTCCTAAAAGACCATCCTTTAATTCTGAGGCTAATTCCTCTAGTCTTAGACTCTCCCACTTATGGAAACATCCACTCTATCCAAGCCTTTCTATCCACTATTCTGTACGTTTGAATGAGGTCCCCCCCTTGGTCTTCTAAACTCCAACAAATATAGGCCCAGTGCCATCAAAAGCTCATCACATGTTAACCTACTCATTCCTGGGATCATTCTTGTAAACCTCCTCTGGATCCTCTCTAGTGCCAGCACATCCTTCCACAGATATGGTGCCCAAAATTGCTCACTATATTCCAACCGCATTCTCCCTTGTTCTACTGTAGCGATAGGCAAATTGTGGAGGATCCAGGTGCTTGCTGAGGTAAGAGCATGATATATGCCATAACTGAGCTCTCAGAGCACTTCATCAGCACAGACGTTTATGACACCAGTTGATAGTCATTGAGGCATGTCGCCTTGCTCTTTTGGGTACCAATATTATTGATGCCCTGGTTGTTAGACAAACTGACCACTAAATCCATCCAAATTCCGGGTGGCGCCGCATGATGGCAGCCTCGCCAACAGTCTGTCTCATCATTTTTCTTCTTTGTTGTTTTAGTCTGTTGTTAAATGTATCTTTAGTTTTGTATTATGTGGGGGTGGGGGGGGGGGGGAACTTAAAAAAAAATCTCTTCCTCGACAGAGATGCAATTTTTTCCGTATTGTATCTCCGTCCACGCTATGGCCTAACATTGTGGAGTTGGGGATCGACTTCGGGAGCTCCAAACGCGGGAGCCTGCAGACTTAACATCGTGGAGCTTGCGGTCCCTTGGCTAGGGGTTGACTTCTGGAGCTCCAAGCCGCAGGAGCTTCGACCGCCCCAATTGCGGGAGCGTCGATCACCATGTCGCGGGAGCTTTGATCGCCGGCTGCAGGAGCTTCCGCCCCAACTGCGGATGGTTCGACTGCCCCATCCGGGGGAAAATAAGGAGGAAGAAGATAAGACTTTATTGCCTTCCATCACAATGAGTGATGGAAGACAATGAGTTGCTTTTTTGGTATGACTGTATGGCAAATCAAATTCTTGTATGTTTTTACACACTTGGCTAATAAATTGATTACAATGTATTACAATTATAATTCAGAGACAAGGTTTCAAATTCAAAGAAAGCAAGTTGTAACAGGAAGACGTTTTACGTCTTGGAGAAGCAAGATCAGATTAATTGCTAGATACACTGACCACCAAACATTGTCAGGTTGATCTTAAGGTCTCAAATCACAAAGATAATAGGTTCACAAGTTCTAGGAGCAGAACTTGGTCATTCAGCCCATCAAGTCTCCTCCACCATTCAATCATGGCTGATCTATCTTTCCCTCTTAACCCCATTCTCATGCGTTCTCCCCATAACCCCTGACACTCTTACTAATCAAGAATCTGCTAATCTCCGCCTTAAAAGTATCTATTGACATCTATTGACTTGGCCTCCACAGAATTCCACAGATTCACCACCCTATGACTAAATAAATTCCACTTCATCTCCTTTCTAAAGGTACGTCCTTTTATTCTAGAATATCCCACTGGTGGAAACATCCTCTTCTCATTCACTCCATCCAGACCCTTCACTGTTCAGTAAGTTTCAATGGGGTCATGAAACTTCATGTTCACCCAATCATTCCTGGGATCATTCTCGAAAATGTCCTCTGGACCCTCTCCAACACCCAGCATATCCTTCCTCAGATATGGGATCCAAAACTGCTCACAACACACCAAATGCAATCTGACCAGTGCCTTATAAAGCCTCAGCATTACATCTCTGTGTTTATGTTCTAGTCCTCTCGAAATATATGCTAGCATTGCATTTGTCTTCCTTATTACCGATTCGACTTGCAAATTAACTTTTTGGAAATCCTGCACCAGTCCCTTTGCATCTCCGATTTCCAAATTCTCTCCCAATTTAGAAAATAGTCTATACCTTTATTCCTACTACCAAAATGCATGACTCCACACACTTTGCAAAGCTGTATTCCATCTGCCACTTCTTTGCCCACTTTTTCCACCTGTCCAAGTCCTTCTGCAGAGTCCCTGCTTTCTCCACACTATCTGGTCCTCCACCTAACTTAATTTCATCTGCAAACACTGACCCCCTGCGGAACATCGCTAGTCACTGGCAGCCAAGCAGAAAACGGTAATCGTACAGTGCGAATTCTGCATATAACTTGAAATTTCAAATTCAAAGAAAGCGATCTGTAACAGGATGAGATTTTGAGTTTTTAGGAAGCCAGATCAGATTAATTGCTAGATATACTAGCCACCAAACACTATCAGATTGATTTTAAGACCTCATATCACAAAGTTAGCAGGTTCACAAGTTCTAGGAGCAGAACTAGGCCATTCGGCCCATCAAGTGCCTCAAATCACAAAGATAAACAGGTTATCGTAGAGTGAGAATTTGGCATGTCACATCTGCATATAACTTGAAATCACACAAATGAAATATTGTAGAATTTTAAGTATTAGTGAAAAAAGCAGAACTCTAATAATCTTTGCATGATAATGGAAACTAAATACGTGGCTGTAAATTTAGGATGGGGTTAACGTGATTTTACAGTGCATGCCAATGAAATTCTTGCTACTACATTTAAATATTCTCTGTTAAGTAATATTAGTACAAATTTTCACATTATAGAACATCAATTGCATACATCATGGAAAAAAAATGCTATTTTCTAATGATCCGGAACTTGAGAACATAAATTAGGTCGATTCAGAAGTGCAGTACTGCATTGATTGAGGTGCTGATGAGATGTTAAACTGAAGCTGCAGATGGATTTTGGTATAGCCCATGACACAATTTGAAGATAATCAGGGACTTCTCCTTAAAGAAAACAAAGCACTGAAGAACAAACAGACTGGTGAGCAGTCGTCTTACTGCTGTTTAGATTTGCCTACATAAATACAGCAAATGCATTCAAAATTTATGGCATATTTGGGTTTTAAGAGACATCTGACAGGCATGATTGATTTATTAAATGTGCCAAGTGACTTTTATATGTTAACATAAATACTTGCATGACTTAACAATACCGTTATCATGTCACTTCAATGACGATTTATTTCAATCTTCAATATAAACACAATGCAATATATAAAGTCCACAGACGGCTGCCATACTATTAACATCAAGAGAAAATCTGTTGCCACAGAGTTGCACAGAATCTGCCTCGTATATCAAAAGTCATTTTCGGAGGCATGTAGCATATCAGGGACAATATTTTACAAATTAACAGATCACAGAGATGAACATTTTAAAGATACTTCAATCATCTAAATTATAACCCCTCATTATAGCCGTACCAATTCCATGCTCCATTGGTATGGAAGATGTGTCAAATTTACAGCATGAGATGCTTGAAAAAAAATTCAATGATTTTCAATAGTTTACAAGTAATTATTTGATAAAAAATTTAACAATGATATGTACCATCAAGATAGCACTGGTGCAAGTGACAGTAATTTAGTGACTCCAGTTTAATGCTGGGAAAGCATAATAGGTACGTTCTATCATTCTGACAATTGCGTAGGGTATGAAAACAGGATCATATAAACCACTACACTGCCCAAAGATTTGCCAAATTTAAATATAAATTATGCAAAATGTTTACAGATGCTGCATATTACTTATTCAAATAATGCAATAATATATTTTTATATTTCACATATTTGCAAAAATATGGTTCAAATTGGATGCAACCCCCACCCCTCGTGCCAATGCCAGCATGGGCAGCACACCAAGGAGAATCTCCTCAGAAGTAGCTGCGATAACAAGCAAAGAAATGAAGGCATTAAAGTCACAGAGACCTGTAGGTGGTGTTCAAAATCAGCAGGAAGCCTCCGACTGTTCAGCAATAGTATATTTATGCATAAATTCTGTGTGGCCCTTTTACGTTCTGCTGATTCAGAGAATTATGGATCAATGAAAACATGCTTCGATATGAATAATAAACAAATTATGTAAGGTAATAATAAGGGTCTCAAATTTTCCTGTTAATCTTTTCAACACTTATGTAACAGAAATCAACAAACAAAATCTTCAGGACTAACTTTCAATTAAAATCAAAAATCACCCAGTCTATTTTGTGGTTAACACTAAATAAACCAACCACTGAATTAACATGTGTTATTATGGTGCTTTTTATTTATAAAGACAATTTAGTCAGTCCACTATTTAATTTGAAGTATTTTATATGCCTTAACAACTGGCAGATGGGGCTCGTCAGCCTGGGAAGGCAGTCCATCTAGGAGAGGGAAAACTCTGATTTAAAACCTCCACTGCCTTGTGGCCATATCCAGTCATGGAAAAGGCTCCAGGAGTAAACCTCAACAAAATGCGGAGTCTGAGCCCCGAAGGCAGTTATTTGTTGTCTACAACCTCGCTCTGGCAGCTCCTGCGACGGCGCTGGTGCCAAACTGTAACGGCCCTGCTGTTCCTTTGGATCGATCAGCGATGTGGAGAGGGGGGACGTACTGCATGGGCAATAGCCTGTCCTCCATATAACATTGCCCAGACTTGCATCTGACCAGGATGCATCACCAATGGTCAGTCATGACCAAAGGGGGCCTACTACTTACAACTGGTTATTAAGAATTAATTCATTGATATTGAAAACTTAAAACAAATTATTTATACAGTTATTATATAACACAGTAACTCTATTAGGATTATTTTATAGCCTGTCAGATTGAGGAATTTGGGTATTTTGCAGAATACTCTCTTAATCTTCAACAGGGAACATATTGACTGGTTGCATCACTGCCTGGTTCAGCAATCTGAATGACAGGAATGAAGGAGATTACACAAAGTGGTGGACACTGCCTCGTCCATTACGGGTTCTGAAAAAGGCAGCGAGCATCATCAAAAACTCACGTGTCCCTGGCCATGCTCTCAATTCACTCCTACCATCAGGAAGGTGGTACAGGAGACTGAAAACCATGAGCTGGTCTAGAATAGCTTCTTCCCAACAACCACCAGGCTCTTGAACATCACAAAAAACAAACTAAACTATGAACTGGGACTGTCTCGGTTGGACAAGGACTTCTGGCTTTTTTACACGGGTATTGGAGTTATTAATTTATTGTTTTTTAAAATTTGTTATATGTTATTTTTGAGTATTGTGTTACAGGCCTGTTATGCTGCTGCAGGTAAGAATTTCAGTGTTTTGCTGGTGGTACGCATGACAATTAAACACTAACGATGGCTACAGAAATCTCCATCTTTGCAGAGGTCTCAAGCTGAGCCAATGTAAGATTGATTCTCTGTTTCTCAAGCACCCAGCTTTCCTCATTGTCCGCAACACGAGTGTGTACGTATGTGTGTGCGAGACAAACAACAAAGGTATCAACACAGATTTATGTGGAACTCCACTGGTCACAGAACACCAGCCTAATAACATCCTTCAACCACAACCCTTCGGACTTCTATGAGTAAGCCAGTTCCAAATCCAAATGACCAAGTCACTGTGGATTCCATGTACTTTGAATGAATTAATAAGTTTATTGGCCAAGTATTCACAAACAAGGAATTTTCCATGGTGCTCCGCCCGCAAGTGACAACATGGCAGACAGTGACAGTTAGGAATGACACATAAAACATTAATCAGTTGGACAGTTCTGCCCAACAGGTAGATTAGATAAGAATGGAGAAAGAGGATTGTTCCCCTTATAATATAGGAGCGATCCTTCTTTCCCTGATGAAACAGAACATTATAATATATAAGAATCCAATTATTCACAGTATAATACGAATTTGGAATCAAATAAAATTAACTTTAAAATTAAGAAAACTATTGCCTTCTTTCTCCAATAGCAAATAATCCCTCATTCAAACCATCCATTATTGATAAAACGTTTACCCATTGGGAAAGATTAGGAATTAAAACAATGGGAGATATGTATGAAATGGGAAAACCTTTACCATTCCAACAATTACAACTAAAATATCATTTGAAAAGCAATCAATATTTCAAATATCTTCAAATTCAAGATTATTTGAAGAAATATATACAAGGATATCAAACTCTAACCCCAGATTTATTGGAGGAAGGAATGAATAGAAAGGCAGAATCAAGCAATTTAATATCTTACTTATATAATATAATTTTAAATATAGAAACACCAACGACAGAGGCAATTAGAAGGGACTGGGAACAAGAGTTATTGATAAAAATTCCTAATGATAGATGGGGGAAAAAAAAATTATATGTAAATAAATGTTCAATTAATGTAAGACATAACCTAATTCAATTTAACATTTTACATAGATTATATTATTCGAAAACTAGACTGAATAAAATATTCTCAAATGTTTCTCCCATTTGTGACAAATGTCTAACTCAAAATGCCACTATAGCACATTCCTTTGTCTCTTGTATAAAACTGTATAAATTTTGGAATAAAATTTTTTGAATTTTTACAAAACTATTCAACATAAAATTGAACCCCAATACAGAACTGATTATCTTTGGATTAATGGAAGAGGGAAGTAAACTAACGATATCCCAAGAAGCTTTTCTTAATTACGGTTTAATAACAGCCAAAAAACTTATACTCAAATTTTGGAAAAAAGCAACCACGCCAACATTCAAAATGTGGATGTCAAACATGTCTGAAACAATACCTCTTGGAGAAATGAGATTTCTCCTAATACGCAAAGTAGACCAATTCCTAAAGACTTGGTCTCCTTTTATCAACTTTTTACAAGCATATGGTGCAACATAACATCACCTTAGAAATTAAATGGTTTAGAACCGGGTGACGGATGGGCAAAAATACGAAATAGGTAGATCTCTCCTAATTTCTCTTTTCTTTACTTTCTCCGTCTATTTCAATGTTTTTAGCTTCGCTTCCATGTCCTTTATTTCTTTTGCTATCTGTTTCTACTTGCTTGTCTATCTATTCCGACACTCTTTATTTCTTTTTTCTCTCACTGTTCTTTTATTATTAAATCAAAAAAACGAAGTTGTACAAGAATGGAAATATGTATTAGGTACTCAAGTACCACACTATTGTACTTACTTCTAACAAAAATAAACAAAAATAAAAAAAGGAATGGCACATAAAACATTAATCATTAATAATAACAAATTATCAATTAACAGCTAGGAACAGTATACCGTGGCAGCTATCGTAGGCGCCAGCAAGCACAGAAGCAGCTATACTGCAAGCAGCTACACTGCTGATCTTCTGGATCTGCCTTCGATGAGGGACATTGTTAAATACCTTACCATTGTTAAAACCCATTGATCACCACCACCATTTCTCAAAAAGCTCAAATGCGTAAGATTTACACCCACAGCTTTGTTAAAATATATAAATGGAGATGATTAGCTACTATTGGATTTGTAGCTTCAAACTTCTATCCATTTTCTCCTGCAAAGGGTTTTTATGGACACACTTCAGCTGTTTATGCTTTAATTGCATTCATTCCTGCCCTTGGTGCACTTTAAAGTTTTTTAAAGCAGCGGTAGAGTTGTTGCCTTACAGCGTCTACAGAGCCAGAGACCCGGGTTCAATCCTGGCTACGGGTGCTTGTCGATATGGAGTTTCTACATTCTCCCCGTGATCTGTGTGGGTTTTCTCCGAGAACTTTGGTTTCCTCCCACATTTCAAAGACGTACAGGTTTGTAGGTTAATTGGCTTGGTATGAATGGAAAAGAATGGTCCCTAGTGTAGGATAGTGTTAATGTGCGGAGATCGCTGGTTGGTGTAGACTTGGTGGTCCGAAGGGCCTGTTTTCGTGCTGTATCTCTAAACTAAACTAAACATCTGTATTTTGGAGGGTTACACAAAAAGCTGGAGAAACTCAGCGGGTGCAGCAGCATCTAAGGAGCGAAGGAGATAGGCGACGTTTCGGGTCGAGACCCTTCTTCTGTATTTTGGAACTAACAATGAAAAGGAACCTCATAGACAAACCACAGCCTATGATTAACAGAGTTACTCAGTGTCCCCTATTTGTTCACAACAAATCAGCTATTTCTCCAGATTTTCAATAATGATACCTTTGATATTAGTTTCATTATTTTTAGTCTTTAAAAAAACTCAATGATGACTTAGAAGGCACAGGTTAAGCTGTGTATTACCATTTGAGTAATGCACTCATATCTCATTTATTGGAGCATGTTACTTATGTAAAGACTTGGAGATAACAAATATTTAAAATGTTTCCTTGTTTCTATTAAATATCTACACATTAGTGTGTTTCCAAATGAATAGTCAAATTAAACTTTATTTAGGAAGTAGAAAGAAAGAACTGCAAATGCTGGTTTATACCAAAGATAGTAATAAAGTGCCAGAGTAAGTCAGTGGGTCAGGCAGCATCTCTTGAGAAAAGATATGGGTGATATTCTGGGTTGGGACCCTTCTTCAGACTGAAAGTAGGGGGTGGGGGGGGGGGGGGGGGGGGGTTGAGGGTGGAGGCGAAAAGACCAGGTCCAATCAGGCTGGTCTTTTCTCACTTCTAGCTCTTCACCTCGCCTCCCCCCACCCACTACTTTCAGTCTGAAACACTGCATTCATTATTTTCCAGAGATGCTGCCTATTAAACATTCTTTCCAAATTATAAAAGGATTTATATGGCTAAATAATTCCATGTATGCCATGTATGATGATAAAGAGAAGGGTAGAGTGAAATACCGTTACATTAATGCACTGTCATGTAATACACAATATTAAATCTCACATTGTGTTAGGAGTCACATCAAACATAAATTGCAATGATTACATCAACATTCAATAGAACTTGCTTGCCCTAACTAAACCAACGTTTATGCATCAAATGAACCTCCTCCCACTCTTTCTCATGCGCTCATATATAGAACTATTACTTGAAGCCAGTGGTGAATTCTACATTCTAAGCAATGTTTGGATGAAGAAATTTGTTCTTTCTGGAATACATCTTGAGAAAAATGTTTGAGAGACTCCAAAGAGAACACATTTTGTTGCATTTCACTGTTATCTTTACCAATGATTATGCATATACTATGCATGAGCCAGAACAGCATTAGCAAAATTGAGAATGAGAAGCATAGATTAGATTAGATTTGTTTATTGCCATATAAACTAGGGTGAAATGAAATTCCTTGTTCACATGAAGCTCACAGAGTAAATATTATACATACAGAAATTATAAATATAATAAATATAACAACTACTTCAAAACATCCGAATGGTACAAGACTGCTAGCAACATATGGGTAGTGCAAAATAATATTAAAGTACAATAAAGGAATAACTAAATGAGGTAGAGTCAAGAGGAACAATACATATCTGCATCTTGGGTAAAGGAATTTTACAATGGTGATTGGTCCACAAGTCAGATTTCAGTGGGGAAGCTATTCTTAGATATGGAAGTCCAAGCTTTCAAGCTCCTGTATCTTCTCCCAGAAAGTAAACAGTCAGGACAGCAGGCATCCATGCCAACACTTCTAGTCTTCCTGATGGAAACCTCTATGAGGATGGACTGGATAGGAGGAAGTGACGAGCCTGTGATGGACTGGGCTACGCTCATCACTCTCTGCAGGTTAAAGTGGTCTAAACCAGAACAGTTACCATATTGTGCTGAGATGCATCCCATTAGATTACTTTCTACAGTGCATATATAGAAATTGGAGAGAATCCTCAAAGATATGCCAAATCTCCTCGGATGCCGAACAAAGTAAAAGAAGGGTTTCGGCCCGAAACGTTGCCTATCTCCTTCGCTCCATAGATGCTGCTGCACCCGCTGAGTTTCTCCAGCATTTTGTATAAACCCCCAAAGTAAATGCAGTGATCTCTTTCTTGATCACTGTATCAATGTGAAGGGATAAGATTAGGTTACTGATGATATGGAGGCTGAGGAACTTGAAATTATCGACCATATCTATAGCAGTTCCGTTGATGAGGATAGGGTCGTGTTCAGCTATTGACCTTACATCATTACACTAGGTTTGCTATAACTTTGATACATTAGTCTGTTAGATATATCGATCTATTGGTTAATTCGTCCAGTTATTGATTCTGGACAATGTGACTAGTATCGTAGGGTTAAGGGAAATAAAATTAACACGTCCACATTATTTAACGACTAGCAAATTAGACAAAACAGTTTTAATTCTAGTTATCCTGTCACGTTGAACTCTGAGGAGTTTACTCTTCACATTTTATATCATAATTTCAAAATGTGTCTTGGTTTAATAACAGATCTATTCAGCTGACACATTTAAATTCACCTGTTTCTTATTTCTAAGTTCTACCTATATTGCCACACTGGACATCACCTCTCTTGTATCGTTCACCCTAATCAATAGTGCAATTACCCTTAAATAGACACAAAAAGCTGGAGTAACTCAGCATCTCTGGAGAGAAGGAATGGGTGACATTTCGGGTCGAGACCCTTCTTTACCCTTCCTCCTTTAACCTTACTACTATTGTACTGGAAGCAGCAATCCTGTCCATTCCTCAATCAATTTTTCATAAGAGCTTTAAATATCACAATCCCATGTGCTAATCCATTCTCCGAGTTCATAAGTCTTACCTGCAAGACTTCTTGCATTTAAGTAAATACAGATCAGGCCTTTCACATGCCATGTCATGTCCTGCCTGGTATGCCTCCTGGATTTACTTGTTCTAACCTCCAGATTTGTTTCAACGTTTTCATCTGTTAGACTGCTGCTTTGGATCCCATCACTGACCAGACCAGGTTAAACATTTCACAAGTAACACAAGCAAATCTACCCACATGAATATTGGTTCCCCTTCTGATCAGATGGGGGCAGAGGCAACCTGTATCCCTTTTGTACAGGTTACCTCTGTCCCAGAAGAGATCCTAATAGTCCAAATAGTTGAAAAGCTTCCACATGCCACCAGCCCTCAGCCACACATTCATTTGCCACATCCTCCTTGTTCCACTCTTTCTTGCAGATATATGCTGATAACAGATATTGGAATTCTATGCAGGCTTATGGTTTTACCATCTTTACATTCTGTGTAATATGAAGCCGTTGTCAATATGTGATGCACCTATTAACAAAGTCTCCAATGATTCCATGAATTGGAGGCCATGACTTGAAAATGACATAAGCCTTATTCTACTAAAATTACCATCCTTTTGCAGTAAATTATACTTTGATCACTAAAATTAGAATAGATTTGCAACCAGCATATCAATTTCTATTTTATGTTTCGCTTTTGGTCCAAATTCATACAAATACAGATTCTTAATTCACACCATTGCCATAAGTGAATGTCATTATTTTTCAGTCCATATGACACTGGTATTTTAAATGACTTCAATGCAGTAAATCATAATTGGTATTGATTAGAAGGTATAATTACTTTCTAGCTGCTTTCAGCAAGGGGTACTGGTTGAGCCACACAAAAGTTCAAGTCACTTGTGGCACTGCATAAGTAGTTGCATAAATCACATACACCATAATTTCTAGAGATTCTGTGGCTGTGTAATACAGTGACTATAAATATAGCATTACTTCTAGCAAATTGAGGCTCTACTCATTAGATTTTGCCCAATAATTAACTTATGTTATGGGACATATATCCATTCAGTTGTCATTAAGAATTCAACATTATTGCAAAGTTTCAACAGGTCGCAAGGGTTTACTATTCGCAACAATATGCATCTATAAGCATCACTCCCAGAATGAAAACTCAGCTGTTTAATTAATTAAAACACTGAAATTTTGTGTGGCAGTTTATATATTTTACTGTGGCTTCAGCACTTCAGAGGTGGTTATCCACAAAATGTAGCACTAATCTTTCGAACATAGAAAAATAGGTGCAGGAGTAGGCCATTTGGCCCTTCGAGCCAGCACCGTCATTCAATATGATCATGGCTGATCATCTAAAATCAGTACACCGTACCTGCTTTTTTCCCCATATCCTTTGATTCTTTAGCTCCAAGAATTTTTCTCCCTTGAAAACATCCAGTGAATTTTGCTCCACTGCCTTCTGTGGCAGAGAATTCCACATATTTACAACTCTCGGTGAAAAAGTTTGTCCTCATCTCAGTCCTAAATGGCTTCCCACTTATTGTTAAACTGTGATCCCTGGTTCTGGACTCCCCCAACATTGGGAATATTCTCCCTGCATCTAGCCTGTCCAATTCCTTAAGAATTTTACATGTTTCTATAAGATCCCCTCTCATGCTTCTAAATTCCAGTGAATACAAGCCCAGTGGACCCATTCTTTCACCATATGTCAGTCCCACCATCCCGGGAATTAACCTGGTGAACCTACGCTGCATTCCCTCACTAGCAATAATGTCCTTCCTCAAATTAGGAGACCAACATTTCACACAGTACTTCATGTGCGGTCTCACCAGGGCCCTGTACAACTGCAGTAGGACATCTGAAGAAGGGTCTCAACCCGAAACGTCGCCTATCTCCTTCGCTCCTTAGATGCTGCTGCACCCGCTGAGTTTCTCCAGCCTTTTGTGTACCCTGCAGTAGGACGTCCTTGCTCTTAAACTGAAATCCTCTCGCAATGAAGGCCAACATGCTATTAGCTTTCTTCAGTGCCTGCTGTACCAGGCCATAAGTAGAAATGTTGGAAAACACGGAAAATAATACAATGACCAGAACAACCAAAAGAAAACCCGACAGAAATGGTTGAAAATAAGCAAAGTACATACTGGCAATATTCACTTCCGATGAAGCCAGATAAAAATGTCTCAGGAGAGACGTTCCACTGCACCATCCATTTTTTTTGGCAATAAGCATTAAAACAAATTTCTAGTTCCAAGGCCTCCTGTGTGTTTATAAGTGTAGTTACTCCAGCATTAGAAATATTAATGTAATGCCAAAGACCTTACTCGCATACGTTTCACTTTCCTCCTTTCTCCGGTTTGAAAATAAAGTTTTTGAATTATTCAGTAACATTAGTAGGATTAGAGAATAAAATTCAAAGTGTTTTGAATTCGGCAGAACGCACTATGGGAACTACACTCGCCCCCCTATACACCAGGAGGTGCAGATCCAGAGCCAGCAACATAATGAAGGACCCCTACCACCCCAGCAACAGACTGTTCCAGCTTCTACGGTCAGGCAAGCGCCTCTGCTGCCATGCTGTGAAAACAGAGAGGATGACGGAGTTTCTTCCCACAGGCATTTAGGACTGTAAACTCTTATCTCACCAGGGATTAATTTACTGTAACAATTTACTGTTGCGTTGTGTCTTTTTTAAATTGCTGTTTTTTTTCCTAATATGTAAATACTGACGCTGTTCTGTAGTTTTTTGCACAATCCGCAGGCATTGCCACTTTCATTTCACTGCACATCTTGTATGTGACAAATAAACTTGAATTGACTTGACTTGGACACAGGTTTAAGAAATACAGAAAGGGACTTTCATAATTTTTATTATGAGAAGCATAGTGATGAAATATAGGATAGGCAAAAATAAGCTTTGTGGCTTCAGCCTATTTCTTTTTCGGTCATTGATTATGTGAATGTTGTGTAAAATGGATACAGTGTTGGTTCATATTCACACAGATTGTAAAGTTTTGTTCTTTTTAATGTATGACTGAAATAAACTATTCATTTATTCATTCAAATATAACTTTCATAGGATATTTTGACAAATATGGGTAGAAAGGATTGGTTTGTAGCAGACGCGGAGTTGTCCGTTAAAGAACGAGGCAGACACAAAGTTTGTCTGAAAATACGGTTCTTTACTGCTACGCTAATGCTCCTCACTCACCAACCCCGCGCGATTAACACCTTAAATACTCCCCAGGGGCACCCATAACCACACCGTGACCCCTACCTCTCGTCACCATGACTCGTGAAATTTCAGAGTGAAAGTCCAAAGTCCAGACTGAGGAAGATCATATGATCACTACTACTTCCCAGCTTATGGGAGGACCTTTCACTAATCTGATAACAGATGGGGAAGAAGCTGTTCCAGAATCTGTTCTCTGCCACAGAAGGTAGTTGAGGCCAGTTCATTGGCTATATTTAAGAGGGCGTTAGATGTGGCACTTGTGGCTAAAGGGATCAGGGGGTATGGAGAGAAGGCAGGTACGGGATACTGAGTTGGATGATCAGCCATGATCACATTGAATGGCGGTGCAGGCTCGAAGGGCCGAATGGCCTACTCCTGCACCTATTTTCTATGTTTCTATGTGACCCCCCCCCCCCCCCCCCCCCCGCCAGAGCTGAAGGTTATGTATAGTGCGTGGCCCACCACCAGGTGCCGCCACAGGTTTCTTATTGTCACATGCACTGATAAACAGTGAAAAGCTTTTGTTTGATTATCCAGTCATGTTGAATCATGAATATAATTAAGCAATACACAAGTAAAACAGGAGCTTCAAAATAGAAAAATACCAGTGTGCAGAATATAGTATTGCAGCATTACAGCCTACAGTTTCAGAGTGAAAGTCCAAAGTCCAGACTGAGGAAGATCATATGATCACTACTACTTCCCAGCTTATGGGAGGACCTTTCACTAATCTGATAACAGATGGGGAAGAAGCTGTTCCAGAATCTGGTGGTACCTGCTTTCAAGCTTTTGCATCTTCCACCTGACAGGATGATGGAATCATGTGGTAATCTACCCAAATATGGGGACGATGCTAAGTTAGCTAGCAAGAGACTGTGAGGGCAATGCAGAAGAGTTTTATGGGAATGAAAAGGCTAAATGAAAGGAGAAGCACATGGCAAGATGCAATTGATGATGGAAAATTAACAGGTCATTCACTCAAGTGAAAAAAAAATAGAAAGACGGAATGCCGTTTTTATAAATGGTGGGATACTGACAGTGTCAATGTTCAGAGGTATTTATATACAAATAATTGAAAACTGACATGCTGGACCTGCAATCAATAATGAACACTAACAGTAGGTTGCCTATTATGGTAAGGGAATTTGAGAACAAGAGTAGCAACCCTTTGCTAAAATTATTTAGAGCTCTGGTGTTAATACACCTTGAGTATCTGTACAGGTCTGGTCTACCAAAGGAACATAGTGAAAATTCATGACTGATTCTTGGGATGGCTGGATTGTCCTGGATAAAAAATATTCATCTGACAAGGCCTGTGCAGGCAGTCTCTGGGTTAAGTCAGGATTCATTTCCTGAGAACAGTCTGATTTCTTCATAAAGCAGAAACAACTATTTTTTATATCTACGTATATCTTATTGTTTTACATACACTTGCTATAATTCTTTCATTTGTTGAATATTTAGCATAACACATAATTAAACTAATGGAAAATATACTACATCCAGACATTAACGAGTCCAATGAAACCTATTATTTTAAAAATTGCTTCAAAAATATATGGGAGAATTCACTAAAGTCGGTTTTCCACAGATCAGGTCCGCTACAACCAGGGAGTCCCTGTAATCTTGATCTTAAATGATCTCAGGAAAGGTGCAAAATTCCTATCAATGCACAGGGTCGATAGCAAGTCAATGGTTGCCTGGCTACTTTTTCTAGAATGCATGCACAGGAGACTCAAATATGGGGCAAGATATTTAGGGCTGTAAGGAAATTTGTTCCGAGATAGAGATCATTTAAATTTATAACTCAAATTGTCTGTGAAGATTCTATTACCGAGTGTATTCACGAGAGATTAATTGGCTTTTAGATAAAGGGAATCATGGAATATGGGGTTATTGCAAGATAATGGTACAGAGGTTAACTGAGGCAGACAAGTAGCCAACTCCTGTAATTCTGTTAGCCTCTTCGGATTGTTGGAGCAAACCCCCAGCTCTTTCCAAGAGTGTGTTGCTAATGCTGATTTATTTGGTCAAGATGTCAATTTAGCTGCATGGAAAATGAAACGAAAAATCATTCAGATGAGATTTTGTTGTCAGATTTTGCCTTGATCTGTATATTCAGCCTTTCTAAATATTTTCTCCTTTTTGTAAATATTCTAACCATTTTGGAATACATGAACATTCACAAAAGGAAAAATGTATTTGGAAGACCCCAAATAAGTCAGTTCTTTGGTTCTGTACACAAAAGAAGGCTATGTTATGTTTGAATGTTAAGATCTAATTATTCTACAAATGTGTTTAACCTTATAGGGAGAAAAATAACCTCAAATTATACATGAAATGTAGCAAAAATAACATGTAAGATGGTGCAAATTACAGAAGCGAGAATATTTAATAGATATATTCAGTGCAAGGTAAATGAAAGCATCAAGAGTTGCAAAATATTCAAACAATTAAATTGGATGCAGGACAGGTAAATATCCAACATAAGCAAGACTTTAAAATATAATAGCAGAGATCTCAACTACAGGACATTAAGGCATAATCACTTCCAGACATCAGTGATGCGATGCATCCCTGTAGAACATTTTTTTTCTACAGTGGGAAGAGACATGTATATCAAAAGGTTTCATTAATTTGCACATGGCCAAACTCCTGGTGTCAAAAACAACCACCTATTAATTACTAATTTGAGGAAGGACATTCTTGCTATTGAGGGAGTGCAGCGTAGGTTTACAAGGTTAATTCCCGGGATGGCGGGACTGTCGTATGCTGAGAGAATGGAGCAGCTGGACTTGTACACTCTGGAGTTTAGAAGGATGAGAGGATATCTCATTGAAACATATAAGATTGTTAAGGGCTTGGACACGCTAGAGGCAGGAAACAATGTCAGGGGAGTCCAGAACCAGGGGCCACAATTTAAGAATAAGGAGTAAGCCATTTAGAACGGAGATGAGGAAACACTTTTTCTCACAAAGAGTGGTGAGTCTGTGGAATTCTCTGCCTCGGAGGGTGATGGAGGCAGGTTCTCTGGATGCTTTCAAGAGAGAGCTAGATAAGGCTCTTAAAAGTAGCGGAATCAGGGAATATGGGGAGAGGGCAGGAACAGGGTACTGATTGGAGATGATCAGCCATGATCACATTGAATGGCGGTGCTGGCTCAAAGGGCCAAATGGCCTACTTCTGCACCTATTGTCTATTGTCTATAATTACTCTGCTTGTTTAAATGATTATCTTTTGAGTGTACAGAAATAATCAGGCTGCAGATATGATTTATGATTATCATTCATACCTGTTTACCAAAATCTCATGAAAATTCTGACAGGGATAGCTATTCATTTGGTGTTAGTGACCATCTCAGAAAATGGCAGGGAAAATAGGGAAAATAGATGAAAAATTCGCTCCCCCTGGATGATCATAGGCAAAGCAAAAAAGGTCTCAGTTTAGGAACTGCTGAGTGAAATTAAAAAGGTGAAATAGCAGATTGACAGTAAAATTCCAATTCCTGTAAGCTAACTTTACAAAACACAAAAAAAAGATTACTGAGAGGCACATATAATGTAATAACTTGCTCATCTTATTCAAAATACAGGGCAAACCAATAAAGAGAACCACTGAAACCCCTAGGGCACCACATTAACCATACTAGAAATTCAGTGAATCTGTGATTAAAATCAGAGGAGTGAAGGATTGTTACAAAAACAATAAAATTAATTTATTCTTAGCAAACAGCAACCAATAAACTAACAGACTACAATAAGCGAGTTCGGTATTCCGATTGCGCATGCCCAGGTCATAGGTCACTGGCTATAAAACAGTCTCGGCAACGGTGGTGCTGCATTGTGTGCAGGCTTGCTTTTCGTCCGTAGTCGGGGTCGTCGTCGGCTCTCCGTTGCTGCGCATGCTGGTGAGTTGCTGTTGGGCTGTCCTCGTCCCCTCCCCGCTGTCCTGTCCCTATCCGGAGGTGTCTGGGGTGGCCCTGGGCTGGCGTGGAGGCCCCGGACCTGGCTCTGCCTGTCCTGCTGTGTTGGCCGGCAGCCCTCCACCCCCCTCCACTTAGTCCGACACTGAGATCCTGCTGAAGCTGGGCAGCCGCCGGCCCTACTCCAAGACGGGTGGCTCGGAGCTGCTGCTGCTGGAGTTGTCCTGGTCGGAGAGAGAGTCTGCGGACGGGCTCCTGCTGGTCATGGGCTGGCTGGGCGCCCGCTGGAGCTGCAGGTGTTGTTGGTTGTGCTTGCGGCAGCAGCAAACTTCCCTTGCCCAGTGCCAAGCCCTGTTTGGGCCAGCTCCAACTCCAGGTTGGGGCTGAAGTCGCCCGCAGAGTGGCACAGTCGAGAGCCGGGCCGGAGGAGACTGAGCCCAGGCTGGCACTCTGGCACAGGTGAGACAGGGGCCCTCGCTCCTCCTCGGGGTTGTGGATGAAGTGGCAGCGGGTGCCATAGGGGCAGAAGCCAGTGGTGTGCAAGGTACGGCTTGTACTTGGGGTGGCGACTGACGGAGCTCAGCTCGAACAGGCTGTGGGTGAACTGGCACTTGTCGCCATTGCGGCCCATCGGGGAGTGGGCTCTTCTGGAGTTGGAACGGGGTTGGGCTGGAGTTGGTGCTGGCTGTGGGCCTGTGGGCTCTGTGGGCCTGGGGCCGCTGGTGTCGTTGGTCCGGGCTGTTGATTGGCCTGGCGGGTGAGACGGTGGTGAGCTGAGGTTGGTGTTTCTCCGCGCTGGCGGTGGGCTTGCGGCCTGTGCCCCGTCGGTCTGGACGTCTGCTGAGAGCCAGTCCAGTCTTCCCCTTGGTATGCCCCCTCCGGTCACCGGATCAACCCCCCCCCCCCCCCCGACTGAAAAAAGACAACAAAATCGGTCCCACGCTATACGCACTGAATCTACAGCGCTGCGATCAATTTTTATTTATCGCGTTTGACCTTTTACAAATACCATGATTCCTTTCGTTTTTCGGAATACCAAACTCGCTTATTACTACAAATAATCATTATTCATTTTGTACAAAAATGCTGACAGAGTGAGATCAAGTAAAAATTGAAACAGGCACTGTTTGCAAAGATAAATACCCTTTTGGATAAAAGTTGCAAGATGTTTTGGATGACTATTCAAAACTTAATATCATTTTGATCCTCTAACTCAGGGGTCGGCAACCTACGGCCCTCGGGCCGAATGCGGCCCGTAACCCGAAACCCAGGCGGATCTTTCCCCCATGTAATCATCCGGCCTGCCGAGCTTCCTGAGCAGCGCCCAAGCGCCCCGAGCAGCAGCGGTCGGGCGCCCCGAGCAGCGGCCGAATTCTGGCTGTGCTGCATTCTGCGCAAAGCCGCCTGCATGACTTCTGTGAACACGTTTAAGAAAGAACTACATGCTGGAAAAATCGAAGGTAGACAAAAATGCTGGAGAAACTCAGCAGGTGAGACATGCAAGGATTGCATGAGGCTGCCTCAACTGCTAAGTTTCTCTAGCATTTTTGTCTATCTGTGAACACGTGATTTGATGCCTGCCATCCGGGCAGGTTCGGGGCGGGATCCATGTGTACCCGTGATAGATGTGGCCCGCCAGCCACTCACAGACATGCGTCCCGACCCCTATGCAGAATAAGGTTGCCGACCCCTGCTCTAACAACCTGTATCTGTAAGGCAACTACAACACCCGGATTGAAAGCTGCACTGTAAATTCACAATTAGATCAGGAGTTCACGCAACTACTTTACCTCTGATGAGCAAAAGTTACATGTGACATTAAGTCTTCCTTAAAGATCAGTACTATTTCTAAAGATCAGAAGAAATAAAGCAGTTTTAAAATGTTATTTTCATTCACTTATTTTTTCAAAATTTTCAAAATATTCCCTTGTATCCTTGACATCATAACTTTTTCTACATTGTCCAAGTGCCTATTTATCAGAAAATTGTGGTTGAACCTATTTAATATCAACAGAAATCAATTTAATATCAACAGAAATCACCCGAGAATCCGCACTGCAGATTCGCAGATATATATTATAATCAAAGAGTTTAAATTCATAAGTTTTATAGATCTAAATACTTGGTTCAATAAAAAAATGACTGTTACTCAGAAAACTCTTTTTTTTGTTTTAGAGCAGCCATATCCCGGCAATTTACTGTAGGTTATCATCTGTTTGATTTCTGCTAATTATGCAAAAACCTGAAACTGGCATATACTATTTTGGTTGCATAATCTGTCAATATCTCATGTCATCGGAGCAGAATTAAACTATTCAGCCCATTGAGTCTACTCTGTCATTCACTCATGGCCGATCTATCTTTCCCTCTAAACCCCATTCTCCTGCTTTCTCCCCGTTATCTACTTAAAAGATACCCAATGGCTTGGCCTCCACTGCTGACGGTGGCAATGAATTCCACAGATTCACCACACTCTGACGCAAGAATTCCAACAGATTTGTCAAGCAAGATCTCCCCTTCAGAAAACCATATTTACTGTGATAAATGTTACCAGAGTAAAAAATAAAGTATACAAAATGCAGAGTATAAAAAAAAGATATGTGGAACTGATATTAAAGCTCCAAAAATCATAAGCTCAAGCAGTAAACCATGTACTGACCCTCCTAAGGAAATAGCCGAGTAATGAATTAACCGAAGAAATTGATCAAAAATCAATTTCAAACCTTTCAACAATTTTTGTAAATTATGAATCTGAGTGCAACAGCAAAACAAAAAAAAAATCTGCATTCCATGAAATCACAGGGGCATGTGCATTGTTTATATTACATAAGGTATGATCCAATCAGCAAACTCAGTATTTCAGATGACATTTGTAAAGTTTTGACATTAGCATTTGAAATTATATATAAAAGTAAAACATTTAACTTATTTTTAACGTTTAGTACAATCAGATCACAAACATATCTCTCCAGATGTAAACATTCTGACAGGACAATATGACGAGAAGAAAAAGTTTAAAACAATCTGTGCAAAATAGCTTTCAGGTTGGAGGAGGAAAGTTTAACGGAAATGTGTGGATGCCTGGAAAGCAGACGCATGCAGTGAGTGAAGGAATATGGAACATGTGCAGACAGTTGGGGTCAGTCTATCCTAGCTTCATTGTCGGCATAGACTTCGTGGGCTGAGGCTTACTTTCTGCTGTTATCATATTATACCAAATTCATTCACAACCTGGATGTCTTTCAAAATGATATGCAGATAATCACTTCCCAAATATTCAGATTACATTTTCTAAACTTCTTGATTGACACATGAGCATTTGAGCATTGATCAACAAGTTAAAAAAAAATCAATGCTTTCTAATCATTGCACCAATATCAAAACAGCACAGTATTGATATGGATATTGAACTTTTAAAAATTGCAAAAAGAAACAGTTCATGATTAAAAAAAGATCTGATGCGAATGTTGGTCATTTATTATTGCAATGATCATGTAGGATCATCAATAATTTTAAAATCAATAAAACTATAGCTACATGACAATCCTCATTAAAATGCAAGTAAATTCTAAGGCACACTAATACTGACCAAGAACGTTAATTCTAAATAATATCTGAAATATAAGCAAATATCACACAATTGGCTCACAGCCAAATGCAATGTTTCTTAAAATAATTGCAAATTGGTGTTTTTTTAAACTCTCACAGCAAAGCCTGAGCTGAGCAAGCCAAGTGAAAAATCACTACTGCTGATATGACCAGCATCAAATCTACTAATGGCAACGTGTCTAAAGTCCATGCCGGAAACCTACAATAGCACAGGTCTACCTCATCCTTAACATCTATCCAAAACCTTGGAACTGCGTAATGAAAAAAAAATATCCCAGAGGTAGCCATCTACAAAAAGCACATATTTTCCCCCATACACATATCATAATACATCCATTAGTTCTTACCTGCAGTTTGGCGGAGGATCAAGTGTAATCTCTGCAAGTTCTTTCTGAATCCTATATGGAGGCACAAAATGATAATCTGTTCAATAGAAATATATATTTTTCTCCAACTCCATGTTAACAAAGCAATTATCTCAAATTTCCAGCATGTAATCGTATCATTTTTCTTACACTCATCAGGTATTGTGGGTCTAGAATTTTGGTGATATAGCGCAATGCATATTCTTGCCACATAATTGGCATGAAGACATGTTCTTGAAGAAAACTGGGGGCTTGAAAATTGTTGTTGAACCTATTTAATATCAACAGAAATCAATTTAATATCAACAGAAATCACCCGGGACTCCACACTGCAGTTTCGCAGATACATATTATAATCAAAGCATTTAGAATTCATAAGTTTTATAGATCTAAATACTTGGTTTAATTAAAAAAATGATTGTTAGAAAACTCTTTTGTTGTTTTAGAGCAGCCATATCCTGGCAATTTACTGTAGGTTATCATCTGTTTGATTTCTGCTAATTATGTAAAAACCTGAAACTGGCATATACTATTTTGGTTGCATAATCTGTCAATATTTCATGTCATAGGAGCAAAATTAAATGATTCAGCCCATTGAGTCTGTCATTCACTCATGGCCGATCTATCTTTCTCTCTCAACCCCATTCTCCTGCCTTCTCCCCGTTATATTTGACACCCTTACTAATCGAGTACCTGTCAATCTCTACTTTAAAGATACCCAACGACTTGGCCTCCACCGCTGTCGGTGGCAATGAATTCCACAGATTCACCACACTCTCACTTGCAAGAATTCCAACAGATTTGGCAAGGAAGATCTCCCCTTCAGAAAACCATATTTGCTGTGATAAATTTTACCAGAGTAAAAAAAACAATATAGGTCCTCCACATGAGTGAAATACCAACACACGGAAGTGCCCAGGCACATAAAACAAGCTTCAACAACATACAGGTCATGTCAGATATCACGTAGGCAAATTTCCATTGCTGAAGGAAGCCTTTAATTTATTCAAGTGGAAGCAAGCTTTCAATGAATGTCAAGAGTTAAGTGAACAGATAGAACAATGAAATTCTTACTTGCAACAGAATATGTAAACATAGTACACTGTAAACAATATAATAAACAAGAGAAAATAAGATCAGTGTGTATATATATACACATACTCATATATATACATGCACACACACACACACACATACAAAACACATATACACACACATACACACAAAAAACAGACAATAGTAGTGCGATAATAATAATAATAATGATAATATTCTATTGTAGTTCAGAGCTTATTTGAAGTTGTAGTGTTTAATAGCCTGATGGCTGTGGGGAAGAAGCTGTTCCTGAACCTGGACGTTACAGTTTTCAAGCTCCTGTACCTTCTTCCCGATGGCAGGAGTGAAATGAGTGTGTGGCCAGGGTGGTGTGGGTCTCTGATGATGCTGGCTGCCTTTTTGAGGCAGCGACTCCGATAAAACCCTTTGTTAGTGGGGAGGTCAGAGTTGGTGATGGACTGGGCAGTGTTCACAACTTTTTGCAGTCTTTTTCGCTCCTGGACATTCTAGTTGCCAAAACAGGCCGTGAAGCAACCAGTCAATATGCTCTCCACTGTGCACCTGTAAAAGTTCAAGAATCCTCTCTAACATACCGAATCTTCATAATCTTCTCAGGAAGTAGAGGCATTGATGAGCTTTATTTATAATTGCATCAGTGTGCTGGGTCCAGGAAAGACCTTTGTAAATATGCACGCCCAAGAATTTGACGTTTTTGACTCTCTCCACCATTGTCCCGTTGATATAAACAGGATTGTGGGTCCTCATCTTTCCTCTTCCAAAGTCCACAATCAGTTCTTTGGTTTTAATTTGTTTGGCTGTAATCGTTGTTATATGGTTTACTGATATTGAGAGCCAGGTTGTTGTGCTGGCACCATTTGGTCAATCGGTCGATCTCACTTCTATACTCTGACTCATCACCATCTGTAATTCGTCCAACAACGGTGGTGTCATCGGCGAACTTGAAGATGGAGTACACACTGTGTCCGGTTACACAGTCGTGAATATAGAGTGAGTAGAGCAGGGGGCTGAGCATACAACCTTGAGGTGCTCCCGCACTGATTGTTATTGAGGAAATAATGTTCCTGCCAATTTGACAAGACTGTGGTCTGTGGATGAGGAAGTCGAGGATCCAATTTCAAAGGTTTCAAAGGTCTTTTATTGTCACGTGTACCAATTAGGTCAAGTCACTTTTATTTATATAGCACATTTAAAAAACAACTCTCGTTGGCCAAAGTGCTTTACATTGGTGGAGGTACTAACGTTATACAACAGTGGTTCATTGATTAAGTACATACATAAATACATACATATAGCCCTCACTCAGAGGACGTCAAGACAGCCTTGAGAGTAAAGATCAGTTTTAAGTCTCGACTTAAAGGAGTCAATGGAGGGTGCAGCTCTGATGGGAAGAGGGATGCTAAGGTAGTGATATTGGTATTACCATACAGCCATATTTTAAAAAAGCAACAAGACACACATCTACATAAAAGTTAACATCCACCACAGCCGATTCCCCACATTCCTCACTGTGATGGAAGGCAATAAAGTCTAATCTTCTTCCCTCATTTTCACCCGCGGTCGGGGCAGTCGAACCACTCGCAGTCAGGGCAATCGACGATCCCGCAGCCGGCAGTCAAAGCCCCCGTGTCAGGGTGATCGAAGCTCTTGCGGCTTGGAGCTCCTGAAGTCTCCAACCAGGGGCAGTGAGCTTCACGATGTTAAAGTCCGCAGGTTGGATCGCGAGGTCCACGGTGGTAAGTCTTGCAGGCTCCCGCGGTTGGAGCTCCGGTCGATCTCCAGCAACACCATGATGTTGGGCTGCAGTGCGGACGGGGATACGATATCGCATCTTCGTCGAGGTAAGAGATTAAAAAAAAGTTTCCCCCAACCCAATCCATAAAACAAGCTAAAGAACACTAAAACATACATTTAACACATGCTAGCCCAAGTGTGGACCGTTGGGCCCGTTCCCCCAGCGCAATATTCCACCACTCACCCATAGCCCCCAACTGCACAGGCAGTTTTAAAGTTTGAAATGGCAATAAGATAAAATAGAAGATCAACGTGAACGCATCTCACTCTCCCTCTTCAGTCCCCTATTCCCCTCCTCCATTAGCCTCCCTCTCCCCACCCTCCAGCAACCCTCCTCTGCTTCCTCCCCTCACGCCCCCCCTCCCCTATTACCTCGCCATCCCTCTTCCTACCTCTACCCTCCCCCATTCCCCTCCACCCCCACTCTCCCTCCTCCACTCCCCCTCCCCCACTTTCCCCTCCCTCTTCCTCCCTTCCCCTTCCTCTCCCTCAATACCCCCAGCCTCCCTCCCCAGGGTTTTGATGTAAACCACCGCCGGCCTCGTTTGCTCCACCACGTTGGAGATTAGGTTGAAGCGGGGGTTATTGGGCGGGACGGGCTGAGCAGCCTGGAGCTGCGGAAGTGGGAGGGAGAGGCCGAGGCTACGGCCTAGTCCTTGCCCCGGGTCCCACTCTGCTCCCTCCCCGAGGACCTGGAGCAGCAGCCCCCGGACCCCACACCGGCTCGAACCCCAGCCCAGACTGCGGAGCCGTGCTCAGGGCCCAGTCCGTGTCTGCTCCCCAGCTCCCAAAGCCTGGGCCCGGCTACAGCCCTGGGGCTTGCCCCACTCCAGGCATCTTCACCTTCCCACTTCTTTCACATCTCCCCACTCCCTCCCTCTCCTTTCCCCTACCCTCAGTCACTATTTAGGACTCCATTGTCACGTTGAATGCTGCTGACGAACAGGGCAAGTGGAAAAGTGGTTTGAAAAGAGTTTTTTGTAAAGTTTAAAACGTCAATAACGTAAAATATAACATCAATCCAAACAAAACGCGTTTCATTTACATCCCAGGACAATGTGAGTAAGTTGGGCCAAAAATTGTAGCGCTATCGTGTACCATTTTGGCAAGGTTTTGGGATATCACGTCTATGCACGCATACAAACAAACAAGAATATACCAGATTAAGTGCAGACCCATTGGGTCTGCTCCCCCTAAGCAATATTCCACCATTCACCCGTTCCCCCAATGCAACCTAACACACTCCATATACACTCCATAAACATTTCTAAACACCTGTTTTCACTTTTTTATTATAGACAATAGGTGCAGAAGTAGGCCATTTTGCCCTTCGAGCCAGCACTGCCATTCAATGTGATCATGGCTGATCATCCCCAATCAGTACCCCGTTCCTGCCTTCTCCACATATCCCCTGACCGCTATTTTCAAGAGCCCTGTCCAGCTCTCTCTTGAAAGCATCCAGAGAACCTGCATCCACCGCCCTTTGAGGCAGAGAATTCCACAGACTCACCACTGTGAGAAAAAGTGTTTCCTCATCTCCGTTCTAAATGGCTTACTCCTTATTCTTAAACTTTGGCCCCTGGTTCTGGACTCCCCCAACATCGGGAACATGTTTCCTGCCTCTAGCGTGTCCAAGCCCTTAACAATCTTATATATTTCACCTCTCATCCTTCTAAACTCTAGAGTGTACAAGCCCAGCTGCTCCATTCTCTCAGCGTATGACAGTCCAGCCATCCCAGGAATTAACCTTGTAAACCTACACTGCACTCCCTCAATATCAAGAATGTCCTTCCTCAAATTAGGGGACCAAAACTGCACACAATACTCCAGGTGTGGTCTCTGTACAACTGCAGAAGGACCTCTTTGCTCCTATATTAGATTCCTCTCATTATAAAGGCGAACATGCCATTCGCTTTCTTCACTGCCTGCTGTACCTGCATGATTACTTTCATAGACTGATGTACAAGGACCCCCAGATCCCGTTGTACTTGCCCTTTTCCCAACTTGACGCCATTTAGATAGTAATCTGCCTTCCTGTTTTTGCTACCAAAGTGGATAACCTCACATTTATCCGCATTAAACTTCATCTGCCATGCATCTGCCCACTCCCCCAACCTGTCCAAGTCACCCTTCATTCTCATAGCATCCTCCTCACAGTTCACACTGCCACCCAGCTTTGTGTCATCTTTAAATTTGCTAATGTTACTTGGAATCCTTTCATCCAAATCATTGATGTATATTGTAAATATCTGCGGTCCCAGCACCGAGCCTTGCGGTACCCCACTAGTCACTGCCTGCCATTCTGAAAGGGACCCGTTAATCCCTACTCTTTGTTTCCTGTCTGCCAGCCACTTCTCTACCCATGTCAGCACTCTACTCCCAATACCATGTGCCCTAATTTTGCCCACTAATCTTCCACGTGGAACGTTATCAAATGCTTTCTGAAAGTCCAGGTACACTACATCCACTGGCTCTCACTTGTCCATTTTCCTAGTTACATCGTCAAAAAATTCCAGAAGATTAGTCAAGCATGATTTCCCCTTCATAAATCCATGCTGACTTGGACCAATCCTGTTACTGCCATCCAAATGTGCGGCTATCTCATCTTTTAAAATTGACTCCAGCATCTTCCCCACCACCGATGTCAGACTAACTGGTCTATAATTCCCTGTTTTCTCTCTCCCGCCTTTCTTAAAAAAAGGAATAACATTAGCTACCCTCCAATCCACAGGAACTGATCCTGAGTATAGAACATGGGAAAATTATCACCAATGCATCCACGATTTTTAGAGCCACTTCCTTAAGTACCCTGGGATGCAGACCATCAAGCCCTGGGGATTTATCAGCCTTCAGTCCCATCAGTCTACCCAACACCATTTCCTGCCTAATGTGGATTTCCTTCAGTTCCTCTGTCACCCCAGATCCTCTGGCCACTACTATATCAGCAAGATTGTTTGTGTCCTCCTTAGTGAAGACAGATCCAAAGTATATGTTCAACTCATCTGCCATTTCCTTGTTCCCCATAATAAATTCACCTTTTTCGGTCTTCAAGGGTCCAACTTTGGTCTTAACTAATTTTTTCCTCTTCACATACCTAAAGAAGATTTTACTGTCCTGCTCTACATATTCTTGGCTAGCTTACCTTCGTACCTCATCGTTTCTTCCCGTATTGTCTTTTTGGTTATGTTCTGTTGTTCTTTAAATATTACCCAATCCTCTCGCTTCCCGCTCATCTTTGCTACGTTGTACTTCTTCGCTTTAATTTTTATACTGTCCCCGGCATCCCTTGTCAGCCATGGTCGCCCCTTTCTCCCCTTGGAATCTTTCTTCCTCCTAGGAATGAACTGATCCTACGCTTTCTGTATTATTCCTAGAAACACCTGCCATTATTGTTCCACTGTCATCCCTGCTAGTGTATCTTTCCAGTTAACTTTGGCCAGCTCCTCCCTAATGGCCCCATAGTCCCCTTTATTCAACTGCAACACTGACACCTCCGATCTACTCTTCTCCCTCTCCAATTGTAGATTAAACCTGACCATGTTATGTTCACTGCCTAATGGCTGATTAACCTCGAGGTCCTTTATCAAATCCGGTTCATTACATAACACTAAATCCAGAATTGCCTTCTCTCTGGCAGGCTCCAATACAAGTTGTTCAAAAAATCCATCACAAAGGCACTCTACAAAGTCCTTTTCTTGGGGTCCAGTACCAACCTGATTGTCCCAGTCTACCTGCATGTTGAAATCTCCCATAACAACCACAGCATTACTTTTACTACATGCCAATTTTAACTCCTGATTGAACTTGCGCCCTATGTCCAAGCTACTGTTTGGGGGCCTGTAGATTAGTCCCATAGGGTATTTTTACCCTTACAATTCCTTAGTTCTATCCATACTCACCCCACATCTACTGTTTCAATGTCACCCCTTGCGAGGGACTGAATTTCATTCCTCACCAACAGGGCAAGTCTACCCCCTCTGCCCACCTGTCTGTCTTTTCGATAAGAGGTATACCCTTGAATATTCAGTTCCCAGCCCTGGCCCTCTTGCAGCCATGTCTCAGTAATTCCCACAACATCATACTTGCCAGTTTCTAACTGAGCTTCAAGCTCGTCCACTTTATTCCTTGTACTTCGCGCATTCATATACAGTACTTTGACCTCCGTATTCACTTCCCCCCTCGCAATTGGCCCTGACCTTACTCTGTTGTCCATTCTCAAGCTTTCCTTCCCATTAATTCGAGAATCTTTTGTAATTTTTCCTGTAGCCACTTCTCCTTCAACTCCATCTTTATACTCCCAATTTGTCAATCCTTCCCCCCACTATTTAGTTTAAACCCACACGTGTAGCCCTAGCAGGTCACCCCTACTCCAGAAGAGATCCCAGTGGTCTATAAATGTAAATCCTTGCTCTGTGCACTAGCCCCACAGCCACACATTCAGATCACCTCTCCCTGTTCCTGTCCTCACTAGCATTATGGGGTATTGTGTTTAGATTGATGATATAAAAAATGAATTTAATCCATTTTAGAATAAAGCAGTAACATAACAAAATGTGGAAAAAGTGAAGGGGTCTGAATACTTTTTGAATGCACTGTTTGCATGTCTTGAAACTTGAAGTTTTTAAACTCTTTCCACCACCGACCTTTCAATGAAGACAAGTTGTGGAGCCTCGGCCTCCCTCTACGAAAATCAACTATCAGCGCTCTGGCATTACTGACGTTCAAAATAAGGTTGTTGTTCTGGGACCATTCATTCAGACAATCATTCTCCCTCCAGTACTCTGACTCATTATTGCCTGTAATTTGTCTAACAATGGTGGCGTCATTGGTAAACTTAAAGATGGAGTTGGAACTGTGACTGGATGCATAGTTATGGTTATAGAGTAAATATACAGCATTTAGATGCCCCCGTGTTGACGTTATCGAGGCAAAAGTGTTGTTGTCAATTAGTAGTGATTGAGGTTTGCTGATGAGGAAGTCGAGGATCCAGTTGCATAGGGTTGCGCAGAGATCCAATTTCCTGAGCTTGGTAACACATTTGGAGGGAATATTGGCGTTGAATGCTGATCTGTGGTGGATGAGCAACCGTCTCATGTATGTGTTCGTATTGACCAAATGGTCCTCTGCAGAGTGCAGTCAGCGAGATCCCCCGTTAATCTATTGCAGCAGTGGCAAATTGTAGTGGGTCCAGGTTCTTGTGCGCCTCAATTCCATATCCAATCTCTCACTGCACTTCATTGCCGTGGACATTAGTTCCATCGGTAGGTAGTCACTGAGACATGTCACGTTAGATACAAGATACATTTATTTGTCACATGTGCCAGTTGGCACAGTGAAATGTGATCACCAAACAGCCATACATTAAAAATAAAGAACACAACACACGATAGAGTTCAACATAAAACATCCGCACCCAGTAGAATCAAAAGTTTCCCACTGTGAGGGAAGGTACCAAAGTCAGTCATCTTCCTCGAATGTTCCTGATGTTCATTCATGGTCAGGGCCTCCCGAGCCCTCCACTGTCACCGCTCTGGGCGGCCCGATGTTCAGGCCCGCTCACCGGGGTGATGGAAGTCCGCCGTCAGGACTGGAGGACCTCCTCAGTGGCCTGGGCATCCGAGTCGGGCACCTCCTACCGGAGTCCGCGGCTCCCAAAGTCCGCAGGCAAAGATGCATCGCTGGCGGGCCCTCGGCAAAGGGCCCCAGGACTCCGCGATGTTGTTCAGCGCCGCCTGCACTGGAAACTCTCCGAAACCACAGCTCAGCGATGTTGGAGCAACGGCCCAACACTCCGGAGCTCCAAATGGCGATCCAGGTAGGCATCGCCCGCTCCGCGGTGAATCCAGCGCCGCGCCGCCAGCAAGAAAGGCCACGGCAATCCAGTTGGTAGGCCGGGGGGGCGAGGACGCGACTCGGAGAATAGTCGCGTCCCCGACAGGAAGCGACTGGGAGACAATTTCCCCCTTACCCTACCCCCCTCCCCCACATAGAAAAGTTAAAGATTCCCCAAAACAAACTTTATACTGACTAAAAATTTAAAAAAAGATTGAAAAACAAACAGACTGTAGGCAGAGGCTGCCTTCAATGCGGTGCCCCTAGTGGCGAATATAGTTACCCTTCTTAGGGTACTGATGTCCTTTTAAAGTAGGTAGGAACCTCAGACCTCACTAATGAGAGGTTGAAATTTTCCGCAAATATTCCAGACAATTGGTCCACATAGGATTTGATAACGCGACCAGGTACTCCATCAGGTGCAGCCGCTTTCCGAGCTGTCACCCTCATGAAGAATCTTCTGTCATTGCCCTCGGTGACTGAGATCACAATGCCATCGGAAGCTATGGGGACCAGAGAAGGTGCATCCATGTTCTCATTTTCGAACATGAGTAAAACGCATTGAGTTCACCCGGGAGTGATGCCTCGCTGTCACTTGAGCTGCCACTTGGTTTCACCTTGTAGGAAGAGATGGCTTTCAAGCCCTGCCACAGCTAAAACTCTATCCTACGAGCTTCATATAGAAAGATAGAAAAATAGGTGCACGAGTAGGCTATGCGGCCCTTTGAGCCAGTACCGCCATTCAATATGATCATGGCTGAGCAAAACATAAGTCTTATGAGCAAGGCATATTGTTGCACGCTGGTGTATATAACAATCTGAATCTAATAGCGGGGAAAAAACCTGCAGACAAAGTCACACCTGGAATGAAATCCTATGGGCGTGGATACAGTGCCACAAAATCGTTGCTGTCATAACATATGTTTGTTAATGTCATAACATATGTTAGTTAATGTTAATGAGCACATCAAGTCCCACCTCCCAAAAAATGCATCACCAGCTACACAAATTTCACCCCCTCACTCACCTTCCTTTAATCTTTATAAACCACAACTCATATTTAACATTCAATAACCTCACAATGCTTACACACTTACTATAATGCTATGCATTCCACCCACACAGTTTGCACACATTACCAGTTATGTGACCACAGCAGGCACATTAGCTATGCATGCTACAAGAGACTTGCTACATGTTTAATTAATTCTTGGCTCAGACAATGCACAGCAAACATGCTAGCAGGAACCAAATAGAGGTTTCTTATGGCTGGGTTATCTGCACGACTCGGTGGTTGACATAGGTGTGGCTGAGATAATTGAAGAATATTATATTCTTATATGAAATTCAGCTTCTCACATTTTATTTAACACTCGTTCCACAATTTTACTCTGACTAACAGTTGGTGTAAGTAACTAAGATGTGATACAAATGTGCACAACAAATTCAAAAATAAAATCAGCAGATAAATGGAACCCAATAATGTGCTCCAAATAAGTAAACAGTGCAAGTCTGTGATTACCATGATATACGATTGGTCTTTATAACTGTATTACACTTAGTTCATTAACCCACTTAGACAATCCAAATACATTTCATTGTTGATAACAGCATAACAGACAGCAGCAATAATTCAGGTTAATTGCAGGAGGTGAACTACTATTTATGTATTTATGTTTATTATTACTGTGCTAGTGTATTCTCAATGGGTAGCAGGTACACTGTATGCAAGTGTAAATTTGTGGAATTGTTACAATTCACAGTTAAAGTAGGTTAGTACTGCATTGCCCAACTGCTATATTTGTTTTTTTCTAAATACAAAATAGCAAGCCATCTCCTTCCATGCTAATTAAGTAAATCAGCTCCAGATATAGAAACATAGAAAATAGGTGCAGGAGTAGGCCATTCGGCCCTTCGAGCCTGCACCGCCATTCAATGTGATCATGGCTGATCATCCAACTCAGTATCCCGTACCTGCCTTCTCTCCATACCCCCTGATCCCTTTAGCCACAAGTGCCACATCTAACGCCCTCTTAAATATAGCCAATGAACTGGCCTCAACTACCTTCTGTGGCAGAGAATTCCAGAGACTCACGACTCTCTGTGTAAAGAATGTTTTCCTCATTTCGGTCCTAAAGGAATTCCCCCTTATCCTTAGACTGTGACCCCTTGTTCTGGACTCCCCCAACATCGGGAACAATCTTCCAGCATCTAGCTTGTCCAACCCCTTAAGAATTTTGTAAGTTTCTATAAGATCCCCCCTCAATCTTCTAAATTCCAGCGAGTACAAGCCGAGTCTATCCAATCTTTCCTCATATGAAAGTCCTGACATCCCAGGAATCAGTCTGGTGAATCTTCTCTGTACCCCCTCTATGGCAAGGATGTCTTTCCTCAGATTTGGAGACCAAAACTGTACGCAATACTCCAGGTGTGGCCTCACCAAAACCCTGTACAACTGCAGTAGAACCTCCCTGCTCCTATACTCAAATCCTTTCGCTATGAATGCTAACATACCATTTGCTTTCTTCACTGCCTGCTGCACCTGCATGCCTACTTTCAATGACTGGTGTACCATGACACCCAGGTCTCGTTGCATCTCCCCCTTTCCTAATCTGCCACCATTCAGATAATAGTCTACCCTCATGTTTTTGCCACCAAAGTGGATAACCTCACATTTATCCACATTATACTGCATCTGCCATGCATTTGCCCATTCACTCAGCCTATCCAAATCACCCTGCAGCCTCCAAGCATCCTCCTCACACCTAACTATACCCCCCAGCTTGGTATCATCTGCAAATTTGGAGATGTTGCATTGAATTCCCTCGTCCAAATCATTAATATATATTGTAAATAGCTGGGGTCCCAGCACTGAGCCTTGCGGCACCCCACTAGTCACTGCCTGCCATTCTGAAAAGGACCCGTTTACTCCTACCCTTTGCCTCCTGTCTGCTAGCCAGTTCTCTATCCACATCAATACTGAACCCCCAATACCGTGTGCTTTAAGTTTGTATGCTAATCTCTTATGCGGGACCTTGTCGAAAGCCTTCTGAAAGTCTAGATATAACACATCCACTGGTTCTCCCTTATCCACTCTACTAGTTACATCCTCGAAAAATTCTATCAAATTTGTCAGACATGATTTACCTTTCGTAAATCCATGCTGACTTTGTCCAATGATTTCACCACTTTCCAAATGCGCTGCTATCCCATCTTTAATAACAGACTCTAGCAGTTTCCCCACTACCGATGTTAGACTAACTGGTCTGTAATTCCCCGCTTTCTCTCTCCCTCCTTTTTTAAAAAGTGGGGTGACATTAGCTACCCTCCAATCCTCAGGAACTACTCCAGAATCTAAGGAATTTTGAAAAATTATCACTAATGCATCCACTATTTCTGTGGCTACCTCCTTGAGTACTCTGGGATGCAGACTATCTGGCCCTGGGGATTTATCGGCCTTCAATCCGTTCAATTTACCCAACACCACCTCCCGGCTAACCTGGATTTCACTCAGTTCCTCCATCTTATTTGACCCCCGTTCCACTGCTATTTCCGGCAGATTATTTATGTCTTCCTTAGTGAAGACAGAACCAAAGTAGTTATTCAATTGGTCTGCCATGTCCTTGTTCCCCATGATCAATTCACCTGTTTCTGACTGCAAGGGACCAACCTTCTACCTTCTATATTCTACCTTCTCTGAAAAATGATATATTAGCATAAATACTTGGCAAAACTATTAATAGAATGGAAAATAGCTCTCACCACCCTCAGAGTTTTGCTCCATTTGGCAAACTAAATGCACTACACATTCCAAATCAAGTCATCTCAAGTTTATTCGTCACATACACATACGAGATGTGCAGTGAAATGAAAAGTGGCAATGTTTGCGGATTGTGCAAAAAAACTACAAAACAGAATGGAACAGAATCACATATTCACATATTACGTATTTGTGGGAGAGAAAAAAAGAAAAAACAGCAATTTAAAAAAGACACCACACAACAGTAAAGGGCCTGTCCCACTTACGCGACCTCAGGGTCGCGTTGAGGCACACGGGCATCATATGGCCGCGCGGGGCCGGTCCCACTGAGAAGCGCGGAGGGGTATGTAGTTGTGCGCGACATCGCGCGGGCCTCCGAAATGTTTGTAGCGAACGAAATCTTCGTGCGCCAATGGCCTGTCGTGGAACTGCCAGCCAAAGTGGGGCAGGCCAAAGACCCTGGCGCGACGTAACGTCCACCTCTAACAGCAGCAGAAGTAGACAAACGATCGGCAAGCTCGGCCTGGGGCTCACGGCCGTTGCGGTCCGGATCCGCCCCCACTTCTACTCCCAGAGCACAGCCAAGAAAATTAAAGATAGACACAAAATGCCAGAGTAACTCAGCCGGACCGGCAGCATCACTGGAGGGAAGGAATGGATGACGTTTCGGGTCAAGACCCTTCTTTCAGACTGAAGAAGGGTCTCGACTCTAAACATCATCCATTGCTTCTCTCCAGAGATGCTGCCGGTCCCGCTGAGTTACTCTGGCATTTTGCGTCCATCTTCAAATGACGTCACGTGCTCCAGACGGCTGTGTGTACGCATGAAATCGTGCCCGACCTTCACGGCTCGACGCGACCACGAGGTTGCGTAATTTGCTTGCCAAGGACACGCAAGTGGGACTGGCCCTTAAATTGGTGCAGTAAAGTTAGTCCCTGGTGAGATAGGAGTTTACAGTCCTAATGGCCCCGAGGAAGAAATTCCTTCTCATCTTCTCCGTTTTCACAGCATGGCAACGGAGGCGTTTGCCTGACCGTTGCAGCTGGAACAGTCGGTTGTTGGGGTGGAAGGGGTCTCCCATGACATTGTTGGCTCTGGAGTTGCACCTTCTGATGTATAGTTCCTGCAGGGGGGCGAGAGTAGTTCCCATAGTGTGTTCGGCCGAACGCACTACTCTCTGCAGAGCCTTCTTGTCCTGGGCAGAGCAGTTCCCAAACCAAATTGTGATTGGTTGAGCCAACCTGAACCGAGTCATCAGGCTGGCCAAGCGTGCCCATGGTCAGAAAATCCAGAGCTTCTTCCATGACCCCAAGAACACCAGGCGCATGTGGCAGAGAATCAAATCAATCACGGACTATAAGACTGCTTCACCACCCTGTGATGACAACATTGAGTTCCTCAATGAACTCAACAACTATTTTGGTCGGTTCGAGGCATTAAATAACGCACCTGCAAGCAAAGGTATTCCTCATTGTGAGGAAAAGGCACTCAGTCTTGACATAGTGGATGTTCGGAGGACCCTAAAAGGAGTGAATGCACGAAAGGCGGCAGGCCCTGATAACATACCAGGGCGGGTGCTCAGGGAATGTGCTGATCAGCTGGCACATGTCCTTACGGACATATTTAACACCTCGCTGAACCAGGCTGTCGTCACATTATGTTTCAAGACTGCCATCATCATACTAGTGCCAAAAAAATCCAACATACAATGTCTCAATGACTACCGCCCTGTAGCACTCACCCCCATAATGATGAAGTGCTTCGAGAGGATGGTCAGGGACCACATTACCTTCAGACTCCCCTCCACACTCGACCCATACCAGTTTGCTTACAGGCCAAACCGCTCCACAGAGGACGCTATATCCTTCGTGCGCCATCTGAGCCTGGAACATTTAGAGGAGAAAAACACCTATGTGCGAATGCTGTTCGTGGATTTCAGTTCAGCATTCAACACCATTATCCCACAGCACCTGATAAGCAAACTGGTTCCATTGGGCCTCGGCACCCCCATGTGTAACTGGCTACTGGACTTCCTCACTGACAGACCCCAGTCTGTGAGGGTTGGAAATAACACCTCCAACACCATCTCTCTGAGCACCGGCTCCCCTCAGGGCTGTGTCCCGAGTCCACTGCTGTTCACCCTGATGACTCACGACTGTTGTGCCAGGTTTAGTACAAACCACATCATGAAGTACGCAGATGACACAACAGTGGTGGGCCTCATCAGGGACGACAATGAGCTGGCTTACAGGGAGGAGGTGAAACAACTGGCGGACTGGTGCAATACGAACAACCTGATCCTGAATGTCGAGAAAACAAAGGAGGTTATCGTCGACTTCAGGAAAACCTGGCACAGTCCCACACCACTTCACATCAACGACAGCGATGTGGAGGTGGTCAGTAGCACAAAGATCCTGGGGGTGCAGATCACTAACAGTCTGACCTGGTCGAATAACATCTCATCAACTGTTAAGAGAGCGCAGCAGCGGTTGCACTTTCTGCGCCGGATGAGAAGAGCTCATCTCTCCCATCCCATCCTCACTACTTTCTACAGGGGCACCATAGAAAGTATTCTGACCAGCTGTATCTCTGTCTGGTTTGGGGACTGTAGCGCCTCCGACTGGAAGTCTGTGCAGAGAGTGGTGAGGACAGCGGAACAAATCATCGGGACCTCTCTCCCCTCAATCGGGGATATTGCGACCAAACGCTGCGTGTCTAAGGCCAGCAGTATTATAAAAGACCCCACACATCTCCATCACGGACTGTTCACTCTGCTGCCCTCGGGAAAAAGATATCGCAGCATAAGGAGCAGAACATCAAGGTTCTGCAACAGCTTCTTCCCACGAGCCATCAGACTCCTGAATGCCATGTAATGGGCTGCCACCATTGTCTATTTATCCTTTTCATCCATGCCTATCCTGCGGTTAATTTATTGTGTTGCACAGGGAGCCAAATGCAACGCAATTTCGTTTGGAACTGCATATATCAATGTATTTCTAAATGACAATAAAGTTTGTTTGACTTTGACTTGACTTTGATGTTTCTGGACAAGATGCTTTCCACAGCCGCTGAGTAGAAACACTGGAGGATCTTCAGAGACACTCTGAATTTCCTCAATTGCATGAGTTGGCAAAGGCGCCTTGCCTTACTCACCAGTGCTACTGCGCGTGATGTCCATGTCAGATCCTCTGCGATGTAGACTCCCAGGTATTTAAAACAGCTCACCCTATCCACATTTATCTTCAATGGTGTGTACGTCCTCGGATGTTGTGCCGTCCTAAAGTCCACGAGCAGCTCCTTAGATTTTTTGACATTCAAGTGGAGGCTGTTGTCCTGACACCAGAGTGCCAGGTTAGCCACCTCCTCCCGGTAGGCCTTCTCATCGTTATCGGAGATCAGGCCCACTACCACAGTGTCATCAGCAAACTTGATTATAGAGTTGGAGCTGAACCTAGCCACACAGTCATGTGTGTACAGGGAGTACAGTAGGGGGCTGAGGACGCAGCCCTGGGGGGATCTTGTGCTCAGGGTGAGGGACTTCAATGTATTTCCTCCCATCTTGACTACCTGGGGCCAGGCGCTGAGAAAGTCCAGGACCCAGGCACACAGGGGGGTGTTGAGCCCCAATTCCAGCAGCTTCTCAGCAGGTCTGGTGAGGACTATCATGTTGAAGGCTGAACTGAAGTCTATGAACAGCATCCTCACATAGCCCCCCTTCTGGCTGTCAAGGTGAGAGAGAGCGGTGTGCAGAACCTGGGAGACCGCATCGTCCGTGGATCTGTTCGGACGGTCTGCGAACTGTAGCGGGTCCATGTTGCGAGGGAGGAAGGTGCAGAAGTGTTTCTTGAACAGCCTCTGAAAGCATTTAATCACTACCAAGGTGAGTGCCACCGGATGGTAGTCATTCAGGCAAGCTGGGGAGGCATTTTTTGGTACAGGTACAATGATGGATCTTTTGAAGCAGGCAGCGACCATGGACTTGGCCAGGGAGAGGTTGAATATTGTAGTGAGCACCGGAGCTAGCTGCGTAGCACAAGACTTAAGTACTGACTCCAAGATGCCATTTGGGCCTACAGCTTTCCTCGTGTTCACCCGTGTCAGAGCCCTCTTCACATCGTGCTCGGACAACGAGAATGTGTGCCCTGCGATGGACCTCCCTTCAGCTTCGATAGCCAGCCCGCTGGCGGTGCTGTCGTTAGCCGGCAGACCTGGGGTGATGTTGCCCGTCTCGAAACGAGCGTAGAGGAGTTCAGGTCATCAGCTAGGGAGGTGCTGGCACTTCTAGTTGGGGGGGGGGGGGGGGGGGGGGGGGCTGCTCCGGTAGTTGGTTACAGTCCGTAGCCCCTGCCACAGGCATCACAGATGTTGCTCCATCTGTGACTCTATCTTGTCCCTGTACCTCCTACCATCCATCTCAGAATTTTGCCGATGGAGTACAATAAACTAATGCCACAATTAATTCTTCGCAATTATTTTTTACATTTGTATGAGATTTTCAATAAAATGCACAGGATCAAAAAGTAATATGTAATTAGCAACACATAAGTGAGTAATATGACATCAATAACATCATTGATAAATCTCCCAGATCAGATATCTCCGAGAAGACCGTGGGAAGCTAAAGATAAAATTTCAGATTGGGGGTTACACAAAAAGCTGGAGAAACTCAGCGGGTGCAGCAGCATCTAAGGAGCGAAGGAGATAGGCGACGTTTCGGGTCGAGACCCTTCTTCAGTTCCTTCTTTTTATCTCCTTCGCTCCTTAGATGCTGCTGCACCCGCTGAGTTTCTCCAGCTTTTTGTGTAACCCTCGATTCTCCAGCATCTGCAGTTCCTTCTTTAACAACATAAAATTTCATATTCCCTGGCTGAGAAATATAAATCATCATTAGGCACGTGTGAGATGCAGGAAGACTGGCTAATGTTGTGCTTCTATTTAAGAAGGGATGCAAGGAAATGCCTGTGAAATATAAACCAGGTTGTGGTGGGCAACTTGCTGGAGATAACTCTATGTGTCTTTTTACAATACTGCACACAAAAATGTGAAAAAGGGGGTCAAATTTCAAATTCCTTCAAAAAAGTTGACAAGCACTTTATTGGGTTCATGACTAACATAGTATGAACAAAAAATAAGAAAATATAGCATATTGATGGCAAGTTTCCGAAAATGGCATCAGAATACACAAATACATTTTGTGTTATGGCTGTTGCGTGGTGTCCACCAGTGACATGGTTGACACAGTAAATGGACATATTTCTTATTCCTTTCTGTGTTTATGAATACCACATCTATCTATATATCTATCTATACTATTACTAAAACTCTCATCTTGGCTACTTCCGGTCTGCGTGGCAATTAAATTTGCGCAAAAACACTACCCTATATCGCTAGGATTACCCGCCACCTTACTAATCGTTCTCCTCCGCTCCAAGCCACCACGTTTTGTTCCGATTGGTTAAAAATCATGAAATCGCCTGTCGGTCACCATGAAGGCAATGCCCCTTCCGGCACCCTTCAAAAAAGCTGGAGAATAAACCCCCGGAGGCAGGGCTGCGTCCGTGAGCACGTCCAGAAGCCGCCGCCCGACCTCAACCCATCGCCGCCCGTCCACAAGCTGCCGCGGCCCGTCCACAGGACCGCCGGGTCCTGGAGCCAAGAGTGCAGCCGGAGCCAGGAACCGGTGAGCCCACACAACCCCCTCCCCCACTCCCAAAACACCCCCCTTCCCCCCCCCAACACCCCCCTTCCCCCCCCCCAACACCCCCCTTCCCCCCCAACACACACCCCCTCTCCCCCCCACACACACACCCCTCTCCCCCCACACACACCCCTCTCCCCCCACACACACCCTCTCCCCCCCACACACACCCCTCTCCCCCCCCCACACCCCTCTCCCCCCCACACCCCTCTCCCCCCCAACACCCCTCTCCCCCCACACACCCGCCCCTCTCAACACACCCCCTCTCTCCAAACAAATTTTTTAATTGATTTTAAAAAGTTGGAAATGTAAATGGTCATTGCGTTTTTGACACCAACGATGTTTTTGATATATTAAATTGGAAAGCAAGAAAAAAATAATTAACTCGCCCAAAAATCACAACTACCATAGGATACCTCCTTGGGTTTTTGAAAAGCATTAGAGGTTTGGAGTCTCCGTGGTTTAACCTACGGAGGTACCAACCCCGATAACAGTCGTTGTGACAATGGACACCAAGCACAACGACCGTTACGCGATCTATGCCAGGCGGAATACCAGACATGTTACTGGATTTTTCTCCTGGCATTGATGAAGATATTTCCCTAGATCATTATCAAAACGTATATGCATGAGGGGCATATGAAGTTTATTTAGGAATTAAATATTCGTGATTAAATGTGGCAGAGTTTTTAATGTCACATTTTTGGTGTCCAGAATGGTGGTAAAACGATGAAATTTTGTCTGTTATGAAAGTAGACTTTCCGTCTTGAAGTTATCTAATTTATCTGTTATTTGTAAGGTTTCACATGTTGGGTAGATTTTTGTTAAGAACAGTGTAATGGTGCAAAAACCTGAATAATAATCTTGTTCCTCAAAATCTCTCCAGTATTGTAAAAAGACTCATATGCATTTGGAAATGGGGTGTTTTAAATCAGCATGGTTTTGTATGCGGGAGATTGTTCCTTACAAATCTAATTGAGACTGTTGAAGAAATAATCAAAAAGTTTGATGAGCAAAGCCATAAGCCCCTGTCCCACTTTCCCGAGTTACTCACGAATTCTCCCAAGTTTTCCCCTTGATTCAAACTCGAATGCCAGCCGTAGGTACTCGGGGCTATTTTTTTTAATTCATGGACATTTTTCAACAGGCTGAAACTTAACCGATTCCCCGAGTACCTACGGCTGGCATTACGAGTCACTAAGAAATATCTATGGACTCCTACGGACATTCTTCGAGTTTGAAATAAGGGGAAAACTCGGGGGAATTCGTGAGTAACTCGGGAAAGTGAGACAGGGGCTTTAGATGTTGTCTATATTGACTTCAGCAAGGCATTTGACATTGTTCCTCATGGCAGGCTGCCTTTGAAGGTTAGATCACATGGGATCCAGGGAGAGCTAGCCGAGTGGCTTCATGACAGAAAGCAGAGGGTGATGACGGAAGGTTGTTTTTCAGACTGGAGGCCTGTGACTTGTGGTGTGCCTCAGGGTTCGGTGCTGTGCCAATTACTATTTGTGGATTATATCAATAACTAAACTAAGTTGGACCCGTTGGATCCCCGTCACACGGGAGGCCTGGACCCCCAACGCAACCCGTTCCCCAACGCAATATTTCACCACTCACCGTTCCCCTAACACAACCCCTTCCCCAAATGCAATATTCCACCACTCACGCCTATCCCCCCCTCCCATTAAATCCACTGTCCCCTGTCCCTGTCCCCCTCTCCCTCTACTCCCCCTCTATCCCACCTTGCCCATCACCCTGGACCCCTTCTACCTCCCTCCCTACCACCCTGCACTCCATTAACTCTCTATCCCACTCGTTCCCCCCTCCCTCCCCCCTCCCTCCCCCCCTCCCTCATTTCTCTCCCCTCTCTCTTCCTCCCTCATCCCTCTCTACCCCCTCTCTCATCCCTCTCTCCCCCCTCCCTCCCTCACTCATCCCTCTCTCCCCCCTCCCTCATCCCTCTTTCACCCCTCCCTGCCATATTTCATTAAAGTTATGTAGTGTTAATGCAACCTTAATGAATTAAGGAGCTGTAATCAGTTACATCTGAATCAGCACATAATTTTGGCCGATGCTAAAGTATATCTGCAGGTTTGCTATTGCTCAGGTAGACATACATACGCCATGGCATTTCCATGAAATGGAGGGGCACTCTGTTTGTCTGTCTATCTATCTATATCTAAAACTCTCATCTTGACCACTTCTTGTCTGCGTTGTAATTAAATTTGCGCAAAAACGATCCCCCATAGCGCTACGATTTTTTGCCACCTTACTCACCATTCTCCTCTGCTGCAAGTCAAATAAGTTTTGTTCAGATTGGTGAAATAGTACAAAAGTTATGAGGGTTTTGAAGGTTCCCCCTCCCTCACAACCCCCTCCCCCACTGCCCCCTCATCCCCCTCTCCCACACCCCCCTCGCACCCGCATCCCCCCCGCACCAGCCTCCCCCCTGCACCCACTGTAGATTGGCTATTGCATGTCAGTCAATCAGAATGCTTCATAGTAATAACCCCGCCTAGTGCATGCTTTATAGTGTAAGAACTCGTTTATTATATTCAGTAAATGCAGCAGATTGAACATACAATGTACTGCATACCTGCCATGAGATGCCCCAACTGCAATTATTTCCACTAGAGGGCACCAGTTCTGTATAGCCCATGGGAAAATCTGTCACAACTGCAAAAAGCTTAATCACTCTGCGATGTGTTGTCGGTCTCGTGGGAGCGCTACCTCAAGGACAAACCTGCACCTGCTACAACAAGAACTGTCTGACTTGGACTCCCAAGAACACGACGATGCTTCCCACGGGGATGATTCCGATAACACTGACAACGACTCTGCAGTACTTTCTCTCCTACGTTCCTCAGGCAAACTTCTGGACCCAGCAGTGACCATGGTGATAAACAACAAGGCCCTGACCGCCAAGGTCGACACGGGTGCAAAGGTCAACGTTATGTCATTAAGAGAATTCAATAATATCAGGAGCACGGAGCAAATGAAAAAGGATTCCTCCACACTACATGCTTACGGAGGGGAAGTTTTACACCCACTAGGGAAAGCTGACTTTAAGTGCACTGTCAATCAACAGACAAGAAACCTGCTGTTTTACATTGTTCAACCTAACTCTGAAACCGTGCTTGGCATCAATGCATGCCATGACCTAGGGCTGGTCTATTTTGGATGTGCTGTCCACAAACTCTGTTTGACAAAGGAGCCAACACAGCAGGTGCTGTCCCAGTACAAAGACCTGTTTGACGACAAGCTTGGCCCACGACGTACAGGATTGCCGTAGATCCTGCAGTTACACCAGTGGTCCGTGCACCGCACCGAGTTCCCCATGCGATGCGGGAACTCAGAATACACACTGAACTAAAACGTATGGTCTCCATTGGAGTTATTGCTGAGGTCAGCGAACCCACTGATTGGGTCTCCACTATGGCCCTAACCACCAAGAAAAACAAAGAAGAGTTACGATCCTGCATCAACCCCAAAGACCTTAAAACAGCAATCAAGCGCCCGCACTACCCGATGAGAACCATAGAGGACGTGGCTGCACAGATTAGAAACGCACCGGTATTCTCGGTTCTTGATGCCAAAAGCTCTTTCTGGCAAATACCATTGGACCGTGCATCATCCGCGCTGACGACTTTTGCGCCACCATTTGGCCGTTACGGATTTATAAGAATGTCATTCGGCATCAACTCAGCCAGCGAAGTTTTCCAACGCGCATGGATCAGTTATTTGCAGAATATCCATGTGCCATCATTGTTGATGACATCCTAGTCTACGGTCGTGACTTAGCCGAACATGACGCTAACCTGATGAAAATACTAAACCGTGCCAGAGATATTAACCTCAAACTCAACCCACTCAAGTGCAGATTCCGGGGTCCAGAAGTCACCTACGTCGGCCATGGGTTCACCAGCAATGGTTTAAAACCCGATCCGCTGAAGACTGCAGCCATCAACGAACTGCCGACTCCCACCGACATTACCAGTTTGCAATGATTCATCGATATGGTGAACATTCTGGGCAAATTTATTCCCAACCTCAGCGATCTACCTGCCCCCCTGCGACAACTGACTCACAAGGACACAGCATAGTCTTGGTACCCACAATACCAACGAGTCTTCGAGACACTCAAGCTCCAGCTAGCCAGCGCACCCACACTGGCGTATTCCAACCTCAAGCTGCTGATCACCATCTCCTGCGAAGTATCCCAGTACGGGCTAGGCGCAGCGTGCCCACAGACAACCACCGATAGCAATGTGATGCCTGTCTTCTATGCATCACGAACCGTAACGGATACTGAACAATGCTATGCTCAAATTGAAAAGGAGCTGCTCGCCGTAGTTTTTGCCTGTTCGAAATTCAAGGAGTTTATTTTTGGAAAACCCATCACTGTTGAGACTGACCACCAGCCACTGGTCACAATCCTGAACAAGCCCATCCACGCTGCCCCGGCTCGTCTACAACGCATGATGATGCAACTGCAGCGTTTTGACTTCCGCATTGTATACAAGGCAAAGACACGCACATAGCAGACACACTTTCCAGAGCCCCGCGCACTACCAGCTAACGCCACCCCATCGAATGTGACGAATTCTCAGTCCTGAAGGTCTCGTTCGTGCCCACTGATCGTCTACGTCGCCTTGCCGAACACACAGCTGCGGACAAAACTTCACAACTGCTAACTACCGTCATAAAGAACGGATGGCCCCACAAACAATCAAACACCCCGCTAGAAATACGACCCTACTTCCTGGTTCGTGACGAACTAGTTCTACAGGACGGGATAATCATCAAAGGTCACAAGGCTGTCATCCCTCCCACTCTGCGGGATGAGTACTATGACGATATACACAGAGGCCACCCCAGCACGGAGGCCACTCTAAAATGGGCCCAAAACATGTTCTACTGGCCCGGGATGCCAAGGCTCATATGTGAAAAGACCGAATTGTGCGCCATATGCAACAGCCTAACACCACATCAGCAGAAGCAGCCCCTCCTGCCTCAGCCAGCTCCCTCCCTTCCGTGGTCCTCACTGGCCGCCGACATCTTTGAATGGCACGGGAAACACTACCTTGTTTTGGTGGACCTACTCGAGCTGGTTTGAAACCTACTTCCAACGATCACCTCCGAGACAGTGATCCAGAAACTATCAATCCACCTGTCCGTGCATGGTCACCTGTCCGCCTTCAAACTGACAATGGAAAGCAATTCACCAGTCAGAAATTCAAGAACTTTGCAAAACGGTGGAACTTTCAACACGTCACCAGCAGCCCAGAATACCCATAGTCCAATGGACTTGCCGAGCGTGCTGTTCGGAGCGCTAAAAAACTCGTGAAGCGCTCCTACCTAGCAAAATCCGACGTCTACCTGGACCTACTCAACTGCCGGAACATTTCAAGGGACAGCGTTCTCGGCTCCCCAGTTCAGCAGCTAATGCCTCGCCAGACGCGTCTCCCAGCAACAGCTGCAGCCGCAGGTCTGCCCTCCCACCGTGATACAAAAGCGAGTGCAGTTTAAACGCGACACGCAAAAGAGGTTTTACGACAAGACAAGCAAGCCGCTTAAACCATTACTACAAGGACAAGTGGTACGCCTACAAACCGACAAAGGACATACCAAACTAGGGCACATTCATGGCTCCTCAAACGAACCACGTTCCTACCTAGTCAAAGTGGATGGGGTCCGTCAACATCTCCTTCTAGTGAAGGAACCTAGTCTGGCGCCTACGGGTCCTGATGCCCCCCGTTCGTGTTTACACCGACGCCTGTTGCAGCCGTCCCGCCACCTGTTGCGACTAAGACCACACACTCCCAACGTCGGTCTGCCCCCGGTTCCCCCGTGGCGACCTCTCCCTATAAGCCTATCGGGTCACCAGCGGAATTACCAACCCCAGTCCCCATCTTTTCAGAAGGAAAGAGGGACGAGACTGCTCCCTACCGCACGAGGACCGGGCGAGTTAGCAGGCCACCCACTAGATACGGCGATTTTGTTTAACCTTACTATATTCCCTCAGCACACTGTTAAAGTGTCATAATTGCTTTTCATTTCTACGAGATGAGATGTAGATTGGCTATTGCATGTTAGCCAATCAGAATGCTTCGTAGTAATAACCCCGTCTAGTGCATGCTTTATAGTGTAAGAACTCGTTTATTATATTCAGTAGATGCAGCAGACTGAACGTACAATGTACAGCATACCTGACACTGGAATGTCTATTAAAGATGCTTATACATTTACCTGTGTGCGAGTCAGGTAATTACACCCACCCTCCCCCACCTACCCACACACCCCCCTCCCTCACATCCCCCCACACCTCCCCTTCCTCCCCACACACCCCCCCTTACCGCACCCCCCCTCCCCCAAATACCCACCCTCCCCCAAACACGCCCCCTCCCCCAAACACCCCCCCTCCCCCAAACACCCCCCCCTCCCCCACCCCCTCAATGTGTTGCATTGGGGGAACAGGTGAGTGATGGAATATTGCGTTGGGGAATGGGTTGCGTTGGGGGACCAGGCCTTCCATGTGACTGGGACCCAACGGCTCCCATTTAGTCTAGTTTAACATTATTGATCAGCAATGGATTTCCAGGTAACCAGTCTTAACTTAATTATTGGAGTGACAAGCCAGTGTTAACTACTTATGCCAGCCTTGCTGCTAATAAGTTCCAGCCAGGACTGACAGCTGATCTCAGACCTACTACTCGTAAAGGGGATGTGCAGGTCAGTCTTCAGAAGAAACAAAACTCTACAAGCTGATGGATGACCAAGGAAGAAATCCAACTCCCCATTTCTCTAGTGGATGAAGTGGAGAGAGATTCTTCACCCACAAGAAGGCACAAAACCATTTTTAGGCTATTTAGTGAAGCACCAGTGAAAGTTGCAGTAGAAATCATTTGGAGCGTTAAGTTTCAAGGATCTGGATAGAACACAGTGGGTTGATTAACCTCACCCAAGTCGTAATGGTTGATTATATATCCTCAATTTTCTGCTCCAGCTAATGAATCATTAACCTCACACACATTGGGTTGACACGGCGATAGAGTTGCTATCTTACAGCACTAGAGACCTGAGTTTGATACTGATAATGGGTGCTGTCTGTACGGAATTTCTACGTACTCCATGAAACTATGTGGGTTTTCTCCGGGTGCTCTGATTTTCTCCCACATGTTAATTGGCTTTTGTAAATTTTCCATAGTGTGTAGGATAGAATTGTAATTGCTGGTTGGCACGGACTCAGAAGGCCCAAGGGCCCGATTCAGCATTGTATCTCTAAACTAAACTAAATCTTTCAATGCAATGCCCCATCACATTTCTTTTGCAACCTTTATTAAGTATGATTTAGACTTGGCCATTTTATGCCTTAGCACACCACCAAACACTGGCCTTTATTCCAAAGCTCTCTGCTTTCACAACATTTCCAACCATGTTAGGCACAATGTATAGACTCTGCACTGCTTTGACTGCTGCACTGACAGATATCTCTTTCTCCTCTACTTTGGTGGCAAGAACAGGAAGGTGGATTATTATCTGAATGGTGTCAGATTAGGAGAAAGGAAGGTGCAACGAGACCTGGGTGTGCTTGTACATCAGTTACTGAAAGTAAACATTCAGGTACCTCGGGCAGTGAAGAAAGCTAATGGCATGTTGACCTTCATTGTAAGAGGATTTTAGTTCAGGAGCAAGGAGGTCCTACTGCATTTGTACAAGGCCCTGGTGAGACCGCACCTGGAGTATTGTGTGCAATTTTGGTCTCCTCGTTTGAGGAAGGAAGTTATTGCTATTGAGGGAGTGCAGCGTAGGCTCACCAGGTTAATTCCCGGGATGGCGGGACTGACATATGATGAAAGAATGGGTCCACTAGGCTTATTTGCTGGAATGAAGGATGAGAGGGGATCTTATAGAAACATATACAATTCTTAGAGGATTGGACAGGGTACATGCAGAAAAAATGTCCCGATGTTGGGGAAGTGCAGAACCAGGGCTCACAGTTTAAGAATAAGGAGTAGGTAATTTAGGACTGAGATTAGGAAAAACGTTTTCACCCAGAGAGTTGTGAATCTGTGGAATTCTCTGCCACAAAAGGCAGTGGAGGCCAATTCACTGGATTTTTACAAGAAAGAGTTAGATTTAGCTCTTAGGGCTAAGGGAATCAAGGGATATGGGGAAAAAGCCGGAACGGGGTACCGTTTTTGGATGATCAACCATGATCATATTGAATGGCGGTGCTGGCTCGAAGGGCCGAATAGCCTACTCCTGCACCTATTTTCTATGTTTCTATGTGCCCTACACCAATCATAAGGTTACGTCCAATCGCTGATTGTAGCAGCAAACTTGGAGGGCGAAGGAAAATCAAGCATTCCTGAAGCAGCTCAATTGTGTACTCGCCATAGAACAGAAAATTGGAGCAGGAATAGGTCGCCAGGCTCCTAAAGCCTGCCCTGCCATTCGATATAATCATGGCTGTTCTATGATGACCTTAACACTTTTTCCATGTCAGTACCCCATAGACCTCAATTCTTCTACCTTCACCTTAAATATATCTAATTATCTCACATTTATCACCCTATGGTTGGAGAATTCCAGATTCAATAGCCTCTGAGAGGAGTAATTTCTATGCATTAACCTCACACACATTGGGGTGGCATAGTAGCGCAACAGTAGAGTTGCTGCCTAACAGTGCTGGAGACCCAGGTTCGATCCTGACTTTGGGTGTTGTCTGTTCAGTTCAGTTTTACATGACTTGCCCTTATTTTGTAATTATGTGCCCTTGTTCATGACTCCCCTGCTAGTGAAAACATCTCAACATCTACACTATCAAGCCCACTTAGGATCTTATATGTTTGAATAAAGTCACTCACCATACTTTGAACCCCCAATAAATATAGATCCGAGCTGTGCAGTCTCTCTTGATAGAACAATCTGGTATATCTTCCTTCAAATGGTCCTAATGCTATTATAAAAAGACACAAAGTGCTGTAGTTAGCGGACCAGGCAGCATTTCTGGCGAACACGGATAGGCGATATTTCACGTCGGGACATTGTTCAGGCCATTGTGGAGATTCTGAAGAAAGATTTCCAACCAAAACATCACCTCTCCGTGATCCCCAGAGAAATGCCTGATCCGCTGAGATACTCTAACACTGTATCTTATTTTGTATACCAACATCTGCAGTTCCTTGTGTATCTAATGCGACTATATTCCTCTTTAAGATAAGGAGAGCAAAACTGTGCAGTTTTCCAGTGTGGCCTCACCTGTACAACTGTACAATGCACTATTCTAAACTCCCACCTCCTTTATGATAAAAGAGGAAGCTGTAGAAGTGGATACATCCAACTTTCATTGTGTTATAGAGCTGTACAGCACGGAAACAGACCCATGGTCCAACTTGTCCACATCAACCAAGATGCCCCATCTAAAACTGGTCTAATTTGCCTGCATTTTGCTTGTATCCCTCTTTTTCCTATCCATATATTGACATACATTTCAAATGATATTTGGGCAAGTATATGGATAGGAAGGGTTTAGAAGGCTACAGAAAAATTAAGGCAAATGAGACTATCCCAGAATGCCCGGTTGGTCAGCACAGATAAGGTGGGCCTGTTTCCATGCTGTATCGCTCTATGACTCTATTTGCTTTAAGAATGTCACTATAAAGAAGAGAGAACATAGTAATATTTAACTGCACTGAGGGCTGTTCTGATAAATTGAAAATTACTCTCCTTGGCTTCTCTAAAAGTATTTCTTACATCACCAAGAACAAAGGAAGTAGACACATTGGACTGCAGCTCCCCTTTCAAGTCACATACCATAACATAGGCCTTATACTCAATCGTCCTTGTCAAAGCTTGGGTACCTGAACTAGTCTTGTTTGGCTGTGTCTGGTCCATATTGCTATGAACCTTTCCTATCCATGCACAGATAGCTCTGCTATAATACAATAGGTGAGTCCCTAAGAAATCTCATGTTTCAGAAAAATTGCATTAGAAAAACAATTGTTCAAACGAGGGAATGGGGGCTAGGGGCTTGAGAATTTCAAACTCGCATTAACAAAGATATTTCCCCCACAGGATTTTCAAGTATAAATAACTTTTTAATAGCAAGTTTATTTTAGTTGCTGCAAGCTAAAAATAGTTACGGCTGTATGTTATATTGTTTAACAAATTGTTATTGCATGAGTGTCAATAGAACCGATAGCTTGTCAATTTCAATACCTATCTGCGGTGTAACTGTCAAAATTGCATGTAATATTACAAGTGTGGTCTCTGTGACATCTTAGTTTGACAGCGTTAGTTTGACATCCCTACCCTACAGGACTCAATGCCCTGACTGATGAAGGCAAGCCTGCCAAGTGCCTTCTTCATCATCGTATTTACCTGTGTTGCAACTTTCAAGGAATTATGTACCCCAAGGTCAATCTGTTCTACAATTAACCTACCATTTATTGTGCATGCCATGACGTGGTTTAACTTACCAAAGTACAACACTTTGCATTCGTCAGACTTAAATTCCATTGCTTTTCCTTAGCCTGTTTTCCTGGTTGATCTAGATCCTATTATAATCTTAAATAACATTCTTCGCCATCTACTATGCCACCAATTTGGTGTCATTCTTCCACTTGCTTTCTCATCCAAATCATTAATATAGATGGCAAACATCACTAACCCCAACATCAATCCCTGTGACACACCACTGGTTGCAGGTTTCCAAAATGAAAATCAAACCTCCACGACTACCCTCGGATTAAATACTGCCAAGCTAATGTTGTATTGTGGATGCCATGTAATCTAACCTTCCAGATCAACCTCCCAAGCAGGATCTTGTAAGTACTGCTCGTATGCACTTAATGATCAATAGTGTAGCTTATGTTCCTCTATTACCTTCACCTCTGCGACGCTAGAAGACGAATAACTCGGAATATCAAGCTGCCAGTCACACCCCACCTCTCAACCATGTTTCCATAAAAGCTCTAATATCACAATCCAATGTACCAAACCATGCTCTGAGTTCACCTACCTTACCTGTGAGACTTTTTGATTAATGTAAGTGCAGTTTAGTATACCAGACCTTCCAAGCACTCTGTCCTGCATTGACCTGTCTACTGGACTTGCTTGTTCTAAGCTCTAAATTTGTTTCAACTTTCTCATCTGAAACATTACTACTTTGGGTCTTAAGATACCGTCGAGTACTGTCCCATAGTCACTCTCGATATATTGTTACAAAAATGTACTTGGATGCACAGAATAAATCTCACCCCATCGAAGCCTCTTGCACTAACACAATCCCAGACAATATTGAGAAGGTTAAAACCCTCCACAACTGTCAGCATATTGCTCTTACACCTTTCTGATCGGTGAATATTCCACCTTCAAAAAATATCTAATCCAAGTATCTAATCACATTATGATTTTATGTGGGGCTTTGATGTATGAAAATTGGCTGTGGCATTGTATTAATAACTGTACTTCGAACACACTTGATTGCCTACAAGGTACTGTTGAATAAAATAAGCAGTAGAAACAATTTAGGTCTATCAGTCTTTGCAGGTAGTTATGCTCCAACCAAACTTCCTGCCTTCCTCCATTTAAAGTAGCCTTCTATTCTCTTCTCACTCATATTTGTTCAGCCTTCCCACAAATTCATCTGTACTTTTCACTTCAAGCATCACCATCGTTCTGGCAGAAAATGTTGTTCTTAATTCCACCTTGGGTTTATAGTAATAACTAGACTAAGTAGGACCTGTTGGGTCCCTGTCACACGGGAGGCCTGGTCCCCCAATGCAACCCATTCCCCCAACGCATTATTCCACCACTCACCCAACGCATTATTCCACCACTCACCCATAGCCCCCAACTGCGCAGGCGCAGCTCGTTTCCCCTCATCCCCTGAACTCTCTCCCCCTTCTCTTCACCCTCCCTCTTATTTCCACTCCTCCCCCAATCTCTCTCTCACCCTCCCGCTCCTTTCCCCTACCCTCAGTCACTCCCTCCATATATCCTCTCCCCTCCATACCCCCCTCCTATCACCCACTCCTCACCTCCCCTATCCCCCCCACTATCCCTCCTCACCTCTCCCACTGCTCTCCTCTCCCTCCATTTCCCATCCCCTACTTCCCCCACACTCCCCTCCTCTCTCTCTATTCGTCCTCCTCCCCACTCTCCCTCCTTACCTCCTCCCTCTTCTTTCCCTTCTCCTCCTACCCTCCCCATCCCTCCCTCGCCTCTCCTTTCCCCTACCCTCATTCACTCCCTCCCTCCCTCGATAACTCCACTTCCCTCCCTGCCCCCTCCTCTCCCTCTACCCCCTCCTCTCCCTCTATCCCCTCCTCTCCCTCTATCCCACTCCTCCCCCAATCTCCCTCCTCACCTCCCCCACCCTCCCTCAATCCCCCAGTCTCCCTCCTCACTTCCCCTACTTTCTCCCCTCTCCCTCAATTCCCCCAACTTTCCCACCTCACTTCCCCAGGATCTCGAGGTTGCAGCTTCTCTGACCAGAGGTTGCATTGACCGGAGGCCATGCCGACCAGAGGTCGTGCAGGGCAACGGCGGACAGAGGCAGGCGCCGACGGTGACTGACAGCGGACGCGGCCAATCAGTGTGGCGATGGTGCAGGAAGGGGCGTTGCTGTGCCGGCGGTGATTGACAGGAGAGGAGACCAATCTATGCATGCGCAGTTTTAAAGATTTTTAAACCTTGATAACTTTTAAAATATACCACCAATCAGAACAAAACTTGTTGCACTTGCAGCACAGGAGAATGATGAGCAAGGTGGTGAAAGGTCGTAGCTCTATTATATACCGTTTTTGCGCAATGGTAAAAACAATGCAAACCGGAAGATAACAAGATGAGAGTTTCAGTTATGTATTATGTATAGATTATGTTTTAATGTTATGGCCTCTGGTTAGGCTCTTTCCTCCAAATGGAACCATTTTCTTTGCAGCCACTATCAAAACTCTGAATAATTTTAAAGAAACCCTTTAAGCCATTACTGCCTTCTCTTACTGATACCCTCTGCAATTCTGCTCGACTCATTTACTGAATCTGCTGACTAGGTCAGCATTTACCATTCATCCCTAAATACCTTGATAAATTGACGATGAGTTTCCATGAAATTTTGAAGTACTTTTTACTTTTAACTCTTACTTTTAGTGGACGTAACCTCACAAATTGGATGGGGAATTCCACATTTTAAATCCAGAGATAATATATGAAGGGTGATACACATTACAGATAGGCAAGTTGGGATCAAGCGATCCCTTGAGTTTTGCTTGTTTTCTTTGCAGTGAAGGAGGCTGAGGGTGACCTCATAGAAGGGGATTCGAGGGGCACATTTTTTTTACGTGGGGTAGTGGAGATCTGGAACTCACTGCTGGAGACAACGGTGGAGTCAGATATAATCACTAGGTTTAGACATGTACTCAAATAGGTAAGGCAAAAATGGATGCAGACCAAGTGTAGGTACAGCAGGCAGAGAAGAAAGCTAATTGAATGTTGGCCTTCATAACAAGAGGATTTTAGTATAGGAGTAAAGAGGTTCTTCTGCAGTTGTATAGTGCTCTGGTAAGACCGCATCTGGAGTATTGTGTACAATTTTGGTCTCCTAATTTGAGGAAGGACATCCTTGTGATGGAGGCAGTGCAGTGTAGGTTCACGAGATTGATCCCTGGGATGGCGGGACTGTCATATGAGGAAAGATTGAAAAGACTAGGCTTGTATTCACTGGCGTTTAGAAGGATGAGGGGGGAATCTTATAGAAACATATAAAATTATAAAAGGACCGGACAAGCTAGATGCAGGAAACATGGTTCCAATGTTGGGTGAATCCAGAACCAGGGGACACAGTCTTAGAATAAAGGGGAGGCCATTTAAGACTCAGGTGAGAAAAACTTTTTCACCCAGAAAGTTGTGAATTTGTGCAATTCCCTGCCACAGAGGGCAGTGGAGGCCAAATCACTGGATGGATTTAAGAGAGAGTTAGATAGAGCTCTGGGGGCTAGTGGAATCAAGGGATATGGGGAGAAGGCAGGCACAGGTTATTGATTGGGGACGATCAGCCATGATCACAATGAATGGCGGTGCTGGGTCGAAGGGCCGAACGGCCTCCTCCTGCACCTATTTTCTATGTTTCTAAGTGTGGGCAAATGGGATTAGTGTAGATGGGCAAGAAAGGTTGGTATGAATATGGTTGACTAAAAGGCAATGCTGTACAAGTCTATGTCTGTACTTTCACAAGATCAACAATTATTATGCACTATTTTGTGGAAAAAAATTACTACAAAAGTCTTCTCTATATTGTTGTGAGAAATGTAAAAGATGTTAATTCTGAACATTTAATTGCATAAATTCCATGGTATAGCCCCACCTGCACCATCCAGCATTTTGTGTCACATGAAAAGGAATAAAACACTGAAGAAACACAACTACCTATTTGAAATATGAAAATGCAATAGTGCAGTACAGGAACAGGCCTTGCCCACAATTTCTGTACCGAATATGATGCCAAGTTAAACTAATCTCCACAAGCTTGTCCCATGGATCTCCTCCAGTCCATGAATATCCACGTGCCAATCTAAAAGGCTCCTGAATGCCACAATTATATATGCTTACACAACCAATCCTGGCATGTTCCAGGCATCCAGCACACTCCGTGCAAAAAAGACTTGCCCCACAGATCCATATCATATCTCTATACTTATAAAACTCTGATCTTGGATGTGCATGTATGCGTGTGCGCGCGCGTGTGTGATGTCCGTGTGCGTTCCACATCTCCTCGAAAACACAACGCTCTAACGGTGAAATATTTACATATTCCGATAGAGATTTGCACCATGATGTAAAACATCGCCTTATCTGAAAACTTCATGCATTATTTCTCGAGTAATTTATGAAAATGTTCACAAATCTCAAATAACTTAGAGAATAAACGAGATGGTCTCGCTGATGATGTCACAATGGATCTGACTGCCTGCCCCTGCTCGCGCTGCGAGTGACGTCACCCCCGTTATGTTTTCTGTACGTCGTGGCTTCTTAACTTTGAGATGTTTAAATTTGTCACTTAGCATTTTTAAACTGCTGCCTAGGTCTTGCTGCGTGCTCCGCTGGGCTCCTAGAAGTTCTAGAACATGTCGGCAGCAGTCATTATCGACGCATGGGCGTGGGTGAGGGGCAGCGCGCTGGGAAGGTGGCCGTGGCGGCCATTACTCCCTCTGGGAGAGGCCGTCTTTGGAAACCTGCGATTCTGCCATCGATCACAGGGACTCGGGGAATCGTGACGCCTTTTCCTAGCTGGTGGTCCCGATCTCACCTGGCGATCTCTGTCCGTCTCCCCCGCCCGATTCTCTTTCATGTGGGTGGGTGGGTGGGCTTCCCCTCGTGGAAGCCACGATCGGCCGGCCCCCCCGCTGCATGGAGAGTGATCCCGCCCGCTCAGAGTCCGCGCGCATGGCAAGGAGACCGCTGCCGCGGGCCGAGCCCAGCTTGTCTCCCGCCCGCGGCCTCCCTCGAGTCCATGTCCGCCCGCAGCCTCCCTCAGGACAACGATCGCCCGCCACCTCGCTCGGGGTCCTCGGCTCGACGCCCGCCTGCCCGCGGCCTCGCTCAGGCCCGGTGCCTGGTGGGGAGGCTGCTGCTCTACGATCTGGGTATGTGCTGCCCTCCCTCACCCCCTACCTCTCTATCCCCTCCCCCTTTACCCCTCCCCCTTCAACCTCTCGTACTCCCTCTCTGCCCCCTCCCCCTTTGACCCCCCCCCCTCGCACTCCCTCTCTACCCCTTCCCTTTCTGCCCCCCCTCCCTTTCTGCACTCCCTCCCTGCACCCCCTCTCTGGTGGAGTATTGCGTTCGTGAACCAGCCCTCTGCTGTGATGCTGCGCGCCCCCCACCCCCCACCCCTCAATCACAACCCCCCTCCCTCTCGAATTCCCTCTCTACCCCCCTCACCCTCTCTACCCCCCCTCTCTAGCCGCGCCTGCACAGTTGGGGGTTATGTGTGAGTGGATAGGGCGGGGAATGGGGTAAAAGGAGTGAATGAATAATATTAATATATCAAGGGGGGGTGGTTAGTGTGTGTGTGATGCCGAAGCCCCCCCCCCCCCCGCCGCAACCGCGTGTTGAGGGGACGTGACCCTATGGGTCCCACTTGGTCTAGTACCTATTAAAAGTCTGATCTTGAATGTGTGTGTGTTTGTTTATAATGACATCTTCTCGAAAAACAGCCCTCCCCCTTCTGTCCGGTACATATTCCGGTAGAGATGTTGTCCCTGCAGTCCAAAATCGTGCGTTCCGGAACCAGCCCTCCCCTGCGTTCCCCCACTACAAAAACTCTACCCTCCCTCCCCACGGGGAGTCTACGGGTCACTCTTCCCTCCTCTCCCCAGAATATTTTTCCTGCATCTAGCTTGTTCAGTCCTTTTACAATGTTATATGTTTCTATAAGATTCCCCCTCATCCTTCTAAACTCCAGTGAATACAAGCCTAGTCTTTTCATTCTTTCCTCATATGACAGTCCAGCCATCCCAGGGATCAATCTCGTGAACCTACGCTGCACTGCCTCAATCACAAGGATGTCCTTCTTCAAATTAGGAGACCAAAACTGTACACAAAACTGACCAAAACTGTACACAATACTCCAGATGTGGTCTTACCAGAGCCCTATACAATTCCAGAAAACCTCTTTGCTCCTATACTGAAATCCTCTTGTTATGAAGGCCAGCATTTCATTAGCTTTCTTCACTGCCTGCTGTACCTGCACGCCAACTTTCAGTGACTGGTGTACAAGGACACCCAGGTCTCGCTGCACCTCCCCCTTACCTAACCAAACCGCATTGAGATAATAATCTGCCCCCTTGTTTTTGCCGCCAAAGTCGATAACCTCACATTTATCTATATTATACTGCATCTGCCACACATCTGCCCACTCACTCAACCTGTCCAGGTCACCCTGCAACCTCCTAACATCCTCTTCACAGTTCACACTGCCACCCAGCTTTGTGTCATCCGCAAACTTGCTAGTGTTGCTCCTAATTCCCTCTTACAAATCATTAATATATATGGTAAACAGTTGCGGCCCCAACACCGAGACTTGCAGCACTCCACTCGTCACTGCCAGCCATTCTGAAAAGGACCCTTCATTCCTACTCTTTGTTTCCTGTCTGCCAACCAATTTTCTTTCCAGGTCAACACCCTACCCCCAATACCATGTGCTCTAATTTTAGTCACCAGTCTCCCGTGCGGGACCTTATCAAAGGCTTTCTGAAAGTCTAGATACACTACATCCGCTGGCTCCCCTTCATCCAATTGACGTCACATCCTCAAAAAATTCCAGAAGATTAGTCTTGCATGATTTCCCTTTCATAAATCCATGTTGACTTGGGCTAATCATTTTACTGTTATCCAAATCCCCCATTATTACCTCTTTAATAATTCACTCCAGCATCTTTCTCACCACCGAAGTCAGGCTAACTGGCCTGTAATTGAATCGATCTGTTTGACACCTTTGAAGGTAGACACAGTAACAATATCAAGAGGGGAAAAATAGATACATAATATATCCCTTCTGGCTAGGATTTTGTAATTTAAAAGAAATGAAGAGAATGGAAGTGTACTTTGATTTTCTTTTTCTTGTAACACACTAATTACTGTATTATTATTACCTGACCAGACCTATACCATACTTATGAATGTACATAGTACCTCTTTTACTCTGTGCCCACTAAGAAGATAGAAGATGTAAGTAGGTGACTATATTGAATCAATCATGGAACTTGGCAAGTGTGATTGCCCAGAAGGGCAATACAAATGGCTGAAGTGGTTCTTCCGTGTCAGGCCTCATTGCCCTCATCCCTCCTGCATGCAACAAGCTGATGGTTGGCCAGGGATCTAAGTCCTTGATGTTACTGGCATGCAGCATGATGAGGAGCTGGTCCATCACCTGGTCATCCGGGACGGAACTTCTGATGGTGGTCTTCAGCTGGCTGAAGCCTCGCTCAGCCTCAGCTGAACTTGCCGGTATGGTAAGGATGAGGTCAAGAAGAGTGCAGATGTTGGGTAGCTCTTCTGGTGTGGGACTTCAGGAACACCATGCTGTATCACAACAACACTTTCAGCACGTACATTCAAAAGTATGGTTTCTAATGAAAAAGTGGGGGCGGACTGGTAAGCGAGAGGCAGAGACAGAGAGACAGAGAGAGACAGTAGGAGCAGAGACAGAGATAGGCAGAGACAGAGATAGACAGAGATGGAGACAGAGAGCAACAGAGACAGATAGAAAAACGGGGACAGAGACAGGTACATGGATAGGTCAGCTTTTTTTAAATCAAAACATTTATTCAATTATTAAAAAATAATATTACATTACTATAAAACAAACCAGAACACACCATCACAATACAATACAAAAAAAATCCTTAATAAACTACTATACAACTATGTTACAATCCTTATTGAGGATGCATTCAATACCCTGCGGAGCCCAGCGGCCCTGGAACTCCCCCTAACTCCCCGTGGACAGGGCGTATTCCCTTTCTAACCCCACCCGGGCACGGATGTAACCCCGGAAAAGGAGCAGGCAGCCGCCTCGTGTAAAGCCCCCCACCGTCTGGCACCGTGACTCGCGGATGGCCAGCTTGGCCAGGCCCAGGAGCAACCCAACCAGGACATCTTCAGCCCTTTCCTTTCCCCTACGCACAGGGTGACCAAAGATGAGGATGATGGGTGAAAAATGCAGCCAGAAGGCAAGGAGCCACCCCTTTAGGTACTCAAACAGTGGCTGCGGCCTCACACACTCCATATATACGTGGTACACAGATTCTTCCAGCCCGTGGATAGGACAGGTTTGGAGGGATATGGACCAAACGCGGGCAGGTGGCTTTGCAGTTTCTCTCCCCCTCCCGTGGGGTGAGGGCTTTAAGGGCCTGTCCCACTTGGGGGACATTTTCGGTGCCAGCCTGAAAAAAGGCTGGCGGGTCGTGGACGGGTTGTGACGCATGTAGTGACACGCGGGTGGCGCGCGGGAATAGAAACTCAAATTTCACTACACCAATTGGTGTATGAGATAATAAATGTCCTTTGTGTCTCTCTGTCGCCCCAGGATTTTGGAATGTTCAAAATCCAGTGGCGACATTTGGATGTCTCATCATGTCGTGCGCCCTGTCACACGCTGACGTACACTGTCCTGCGGGTGACACCTGGTTAGGGCTAGGGTCGAGGTTAGGGACCACAGATGGGCTGTAAAATAACCTTCCTTCGATGCATGGATTTTAAACATTAATATATTAAAATGAATACAATAAAATCAATTGTGCAAATGAAAAGATGTCTAAATCGTTCAGTTTTATTTTGTATTGGTCCGCTTCCAGATCCAAATCACCATCTCTAACTTTTCACAGGGATGGATTCGGTGAGTGTAGACTGAACTCCCCTCTCCCCTCCAACTCCCCTCCCGCCCCCATCCCTTCTTCTCCACTTCCTCCGACCCTTCCCCTCTCCCCCCTTCCCCTCTCTTCCTCCTCCCCACTCCACTCTTCTCCACTCCCCCCCTCCCCTCACATCCCCTTCTCCCTCCTCCCATTTTCCAACCCTCCCTTCCTCCCACTTTCCCCGACTCCCCCCATTTGGACCCAGCCTGTGACAGCTAGATCCCACTAATTGTACTGCACGAAGTCTACTCCACATCATCTGTTTTAGTAACATTGACTATGGGATAAATGCAGACTTTGGGAACAACACCCCCCCCCCCCCCCGCTTCAAAATGGGTGGTGGGTATTTAGACTCAGCGGCCGGAGCAGGTGGGTGGCACTGGTACATTGACAACATTGCCTGTACCCAGTTGCAAAGCCCGCTGCCTCTGGAGGTTTGGAGAGACCATTGGAAGAGAGATCTGCCTCTGGGACAACTCGTGACCAACAGTTTAGTTCCCATGCAGAATATTGGGAGTTCGAGTCCAATCCCTGGGGCCCCTGTGTCATATTTAGTTCAGAGATACAGTCCCCTTCGGCCCACTGAGTCGGCACCGACCAGCGATCCCCCGTACACGCTAGGGACAATTTATAAATGCCAAGCCTATCAACTTAGAGTTAGGGTTTGGGTTATCTCCCGCACTCCAAAGGCGTGCAGGTTTGTATAAATTGTCCCTAGCGTGTGTAGGATAGTGTGCGGGGGAATCGCTGGCCGCAGGCTGGGTCCACAAATGGGGGGCATCGGGGAGAGTGGATCGGGGGAGGTTGGAGAAGGGAGGGAGAGGGGGATGTGAAGGGAGTGGGAGGGGGGAGTGGAGAAGAGGAAGTAGAGTGGAGCGGGGAGAAGGGAGGAAGAGGGGGAAGGGGTGGAGGGAAGAGGGGGAGTTCAGTCTGAATCCATTCCTGTGAGAAGTTAGAGACGGTGATTGGATCTGGAAGCAGACCAATACATCTGTTAAACTGAACGACTCAGACATCTTTTCATTTACACAATTGATTTTATTGGATTAATTTTAATATATTCATGTTTAAAATCCATGCATTAAATGAAGAATATTTTACAGCCCATCTGTGGTCCCTAACCCTAACCCTAACAAGGCATCACCTGCAGAAGAGAATATGTCAGCGTGTATGTTAATTGACAATAGACAATAGGTGCAGGAGTAGGCCATTCGGCCCTTTGAGCCAGCACCGCCATTCAATGTGATCATGGCTGATCATCCCCAATCAGTACCCCGTTCCTGCCTTCTCCACATATCCCCTGACGCCGCTATCTTTAAGAGCACTATCTAGCTCTCTCTTGAAAGCATCCAGAGAACCTGCCTGGACTGCCCTCTGAGGCAGAGAATTCAACAGACTCACAACTCTCAGTGAGAAAAAGTGTTTCCTCATCTCCATTCTATATGGCTTCCCCCTTATTCTTAAACTGTGGCCCCTGGTTCTGGACTCCCCCAACATCAGGAACATGTTTCCTGTCTCTAGCGTGTCCAAATCTTTAACAACCTTATATGTTTCAATAAGATCCCCTCATCCTTCTAAACTCCAGAGGAATTAACCTTGTAAACCTACGCTGCACTCCCTCAATAGCAAGAATGTCCTTCCTCAAATTAGGGGACCAAAACTGCACACAATACTCCAGGTGTGGTCTCACTAGGGCTCTGTACAACTGCAGAAGGACCACCTTGCTCCCATACTCGACTCCTCTTGTTATAAAGGCGAACATGCCATTTGTTTTCTTCACTGCCTGCTGTACCTGCATGCTTACTTTCATAGACTGATGAACATGGATCCCCAGATCCCGTTGTACTTCCCCTTTTCCCAACTTGACGTCATTTAGATAGTAATCTGCCTTCCTGTTTTTGCTATCAAAGTGGATAACCTCACATTATCCGCATTAAACTTCATGTGCCATGCATCTGCCTACTCCCCCAACCTGTCCAAGTCACCCAGCATCAAACCTTGTGGTACCCCACTAGTCACTGCCTGCCATTCTGAAAGGGACCCGTTAATCCCTACTCTTTGTTTCCTGTCTGCCAACCAATTTTCTTTCCATGTCAGCACTCTACCCCCAATACCATGTGCCCTAATTTTACCCACTAATCTCATATGTGGGACATTATCAAATGCTTTCTGAAAGTCCAGGTACACTACATCAACTGGCTCTCCCTTGTCCATTTTCGTAGTTACATCGTCAAAAAATTCCAGAGGATTAGTCAAGCATAATTTCCCCTTTGTAAATCCATGCTGTCTCGAACCAATCCTGTTACTCCTATCCAAATGTGCGGCTATTTCATCTTTTATAACTGACTCCAGCACCTTCCCCACCACCGATGTCAGGCTAACTGGTCTATAATTCCCAGTGTACTCTCTTCTGCCTTTCTTAAAAAGTGGGATAACATTAGCTACCCTCCAATCCACAGGAACTGATCCTGAATAGAGAACATGGGAAAAATTATCACCAATGCATCCACGATTTCTAGAGCCACTTCCTTAAGTACCCTGGGATGCAGACCATCAGGCCCTGGGGATTTATCAGCCTTCAGTCTCATCAGTCTACCCAACACAATTTCCTGCCTAATGTGGATTTCCTTCAGTTCCTCCGTCACCCCAGATCCTCTGGCCACTACTATATCAGGAAGATTGTTTGTGTCCTCCTTAGTGAAGACGGATCCAAAGTACCTGTTCAACTCATCTGCCATTTCCTTGTTCCCCATAATAAATTGACCTTTTACGGTCTTCAAGGGTACAACTTTGGTCTTAACTGATTTTTTTTCTCTTCACATACCTAAAGAACCTTTTACTATCCTGCTTTATATTCTTGGCTAGCTTACCTTCGTACCTCATCTTTTCTCCCCGTATTGTCTTTTTAGTTATCTTCAGTTGCTCTTTAAACATTACCCAATCCTCTTGCTTCCCGCTCATCTTTGCTACATTGTACTTCTTCTCTTTTATTTTTATACTGTCCCCGACATCCCTTGTCAGCCACGGTCGCCCCTTACTCCCCTTGGAATCTTTCTTCCTCCTAGGAATGAACTGATCCTGTATTATTCTTAGAAATACCTGCCATTTATGTTCCACTGTCATCCCTGGTAGTGTATCTTTCCAGTCAACTTTGGCCAGCTCCTCCCTCATGACCCCATAGTACCCTTTATTCAACTGTAACACTGACACCTCAGATCTACCCTTCTCCCTCTCCAATTGTAGATTAAACCTGACCATGTTATGGTCACTACCTCCTAATGGCTCATTAACCTCAAGGTCCTTTATCAAATCCGGTTCATTACATAACACCAAATCCAGAATTGCCTTCTCCCTGGTCGGCTCCAATGCAAGCTGCTCTAAGAATCCATCACAAAGGCACTCTACAAAGTCCCTTTCTTGGGGTCCAGTACCAACCTGATTTTCCCAGTCTACCTGCATGTTGAAATCTCCCATAACATCCACAGCATTATCTTTGCTCCATGCCAATTTTAACTCCTGATTGAACTTGCACCCTGTGTCCAGGCTACTGTTTGGGGACCTATAGATAAGTCCTATTAGGGTCTCTTTACCCCTACAATTCCTTAATTCTATCCATATTGACTCCACATCTCCTGTTTCAATGTCACCCCTTGCAAGGGACTGAATTTCATTCCTCACGAACAGAGCAACCCCAACCCCTCTACCCACCTGTCTGTCTTTTCGATGGGAGGTATATCCTTGAATATTCAGTTGCCAGTCCTGGCCCTCTTGCGGCCATGTCTCTGTAATTCCCACAACATCATACTTGCCAATTTCTAACTGAGCCTCAAGCTTGTCCACTTTATTTCTTATACATCGCGCATTCATATACAACACTTTGACCTTCGTATTCACGTCCCCCTGGCAACTGGCCCTGACCTTACTCATTTATCCCTTCTCGAACTTTCCTTTCGAGAATCTTTTGTAATTTTTCCTGTAGTCACTTCCCCTTCCACTCCATCTTCATACTCCCTATTTGTCAATCACTCCCCCCCCACTATTTAGTTTAAACCCACATGTATAGCCCTAGCAAACCTTCCTGCCAGAATATCGGTCCCCCTCCAGTAAAGGTGCAACAGTGGAGGGCCTGATGCAAACTGTACCGGCGTTTCTCAGCGAGCTCCTGCCTTATCCTTGTTCCCTGCCTTGCCCTGTGGAGTTGCTGCTTGTTTGTGAACCGGAGGCTCAGGCAGCGGATTGGCGCTCGACACCGCTGCAAATTGTTCCATTGCTGTTGTTCCCTTATAGGGCCTGTCCCACTTTGCGATTCTTTCAGCGACTGCAGAGCGTCAGTGACGGTTTTAAGTGCTCCACAGTCGCCAAAAAAAATCGCAAAGTGGGACAGGCCGCCCCTCCTCCCCCCCCCCCCCCACAGCAACCACGCGTTGTGGGGATAGGACCCAACAGGCCCCACTTGATCTAGTCTCCTTTAAATTTTACCCCTCTCATCTTAAAACGACACCCTTTAGTCTTTCCACCCCTATGTCTACCCTATCTATGCCGCATAATTGTGTATACTTCTATCGCCCCACCTCTGTTTCCAACACTCCAGAGAAAACAATCCAAATTTGTTCAACCTCTCCTTATAGCTAATACCTTCTCTTGGGGGCATTCTGGTAAACCTCTATGCCCTCTTCAAAGCCTCTACATCTTTTCGGAAGATGAGCCACCAGAACTTTCAACCAAAGTCGTTTCAAGCTGCAATGACTATTAATACATATTGACATGCTCAATGCTCTGACCGATCAAAGCAAACATATTGTACTCCTTTACCATTCTCTCAACTTGTATTGTCACCTTCAGCGAGTCGAGTCCAAGATCTTTCTGTAGATCGATACTATGAAGGATCTTATGCATCATTTGTACTGTCACAATTTTATCATTACCAATATATGTTCTGATTTTGCTGAAAAGCATATTAATATTTTGTCACACTAAATCTTCAAGGAAGAAACAAAATGATTAGATTTGGGATGTTGGTACCTTTTAGCACTAGTTGAAAGTTTTGCAGCAGTTTTACTGGAAATCTTGGCATCCTTCTTCTTAGGCTGTGGTTGTTCCCTTTCTTGTTGCTGATTACTCTCACGGTGATCCCCATCCGAGCTACCACTACTGGTACTCGGGCTGTCATCAGCCCTCTGTGACTCACTGGACATATTACTTGCTCTGGAAGTCAAAACAAATTGACATGAAAGTTAAATAAAACTCCATTCAATTGTTTAAAAAAAGCACATTTCATAAATCCTGAAATAATTTAAAAATCAAACATGGCAATTTCCAATGAAAGGCTTGAAATTTACAGCCGTTACAAAAATAACATTCGCCAAAAGTAAACAATGTTATGTCGACATCGTCACGTCTCCCAATGCCTGCTCTTCCAGTATTAACAATACAACAACATTAAGTTTGGGGCGATGAGCAGTTGTTGGTCGTTGTTTCCCAAACCAAACATAAATATCAAGATTAAGTTGTACAGCCATTTGACAGCCACGTCAGACACACTTGATGTGGAGAAATAACCAACCTCCACGCCAGGCAGCTTCTCAGTTTTTATTACTGCGGGTGAATTAGTTTCCGTTTTGGAGGAGTCTGAGAGTGAAAATCGGTCAGTGGGCAGTGACTGATGAGTTAAAGGCCTTTATTGCTGCCACTCTTTCTCTCGCACACACGGGAATATCACACAAAGGCACACGCCGTTCCTGCTCGCCTTCAACTTTCAGGCCGCTTTGAGAGGAGCCTGCGGGCACTGCGGGAGAGGAAGGGAGCGGACGGGGTTCAGACTCTGCCTCCACTCGGTACCAAATAAACATTGATGTTACCTGAATGAATACCAGCCGGACAGCACGCTGCCCGTCTCGGAGTCACGTTGAAAAGGGGGGCGGGGAAGGGAAGGGGGCGAGGGGGGGTTAAAGAGAGCCGGCGGCAGAGTTGACCAGTGCGAGGATGGCTGGCTGGCCGGGCGGCCAGCGAGTCGTGCTAGGGACGGGCAAAGGGAGGAATGGCACACACAGATGGGGCTGGGGCTGAGGCTGAAGCTGCGTCTCCTCCTCCTCCTCCTCCTCGCGCGCGCTCCCCAACTGAATCAGCGCCCTAGCAACACGTGGCCGCGCGAACGAGCGCGCCCCCGCCGCGCGTGACACTGACGAGCACGAGCAGTGGGCGGCGGGAAGAGACGGGCCCGCGTGCCGGCTCCAACCGCCGATCAGGCCCGGCGGCGGGGAAGAGCAGGGAGGAGCCGACACTGACACTGACACTGACATCTGCCATCCATCCATGTGTCCCCGCGCCCGGCATCACCGCCCGCCCGTCTGCCTGCCTGTCCAAAGCAAGTTTGAGTTGCACTTGGCAAGTAAGCGACTCTCGGGGAAGTGGCTTCCTCCATTCGCTTGACTTTTTTTTAAATGTCCCATTCGTCTGTCCTTGCTCCTCACTTTCGGTCTGGACGTGGCGGAGAGTTGATGGAAGTGGTCGTGGCGCCGTGCCACAATGTTTGGGCCGAATGACCCAGGCTGGCACCTGCCTGAAGACTCACTGAGACGTTGCTGTGGATGCCAATGCAGCGGATAGGTTATTTGCCAGCCGGCCAGAGGAGCTCAGCTGACAGTCGTTGGTGGCCCGATCTACGTGCCCAGTGGTATGAATATTGATTTATCTACCTTCAAGTAACCCTTGAATCCACCCCCCCCCCCTCCGTCCCTCGTCGTAGTACCAGTTTCACTGTCATCCTGGTGAGTTTCATTGTATAACTCTTTTACACCTATTTTTGCATATCTTTAATTCATTTGTTCTATATCTCTCAATAACGTCTATATCTCTCGTTCCCCTTTACCCTGACTGTTTGAAGAAGAGTTTAGACCCGAAACGTCACCTATTGCTTTTCTCCATGGATGCTGTCTGACCTGCCGAGTTACTCCAGATTTTTGTGTCTATCTAGCAATGTTACAAAATTTTGAGATTTTAAAAATCAAGTCTGCAATTTATCCCATCAGATAAAGCATAAAAAGAAGTTTAATTTGACACCTAATTTACTTTCATATCTTCAGTATTAAGAAAGTTATGGCCATTTTCATACTCGGAAATGAGCATCTTGCTTCCCATTGCCTTTCAATTGACTCAACTCAAAAGCTGTGATCTGGAAAAGTTAAAAGTCCATAACATTCTTAAAAATTAAAAGAACTCAATGAAATTTTCAGTTATTATAGATTGAAGCATTCTGAAACAAATATTAAACAATCTTACTTGGATTACCTGAAATTAAAGCATATAATTAGTTAGTTATCTAATTGTAGCTAATTACAAAATTCAATGAGTAGATCTAAACATCTATCAAGATAAACTTTTTTTAAATTGCCTAAGTGTCCAAATAACATTCACACAATAATCCACAATATAACATAATTTTTAAATCTCATTTTCATGAATTTCTGGGCCAAATGGAAGGAATTTAGTGTTTTATGCCTGTAAATTAATGGCCATTTAAATCAACTAGCGAGTGGGTTTTAGTGGAATGCGGTGGATTAGAACGTTGCAGTTAGCAGTGAAGTCGGGGGGAAAAATACTGGGGGTTCATACATTTTTTGGGGACCCCATTTCGCAACATAAAAATATTATTAATGCCTCCCGAAAAACCAACTTTTAATATAAAAATAAAGTATTTACCTTTTTTCTCCCCTACGCAAAATGCTTCCGGCTGTCTGCGCTCACGGCTTTTGAAGATGATTTTTAAATTACTCTAGTTAATAAATAATCTAGAGTAATTTAAAAATACCTTCATTCATTAAATGTCGGAGCGATTTTTCTTCAGCAACCAAATCGCCCGACATTCATCGATTATCCAGGCCTGTGGAAAAACGGCACTTTAAGCCCGCCCCCCTCTGCAAGGCGCGAAAGTCGCGCACACGGAGAGCGGCAGAAGTGCAGCGCCGCTAAAGGTAAGTTTTGTAACATACCTAGTCTATCTACGTGCAATTAAACTGGTTTTGCACCATGAACCGGTTCTGGTCTCTGACAATCTGCTTTTTGAACTGAACCTGTTACTTGGCCTCGGCGACAACGCCAAACCTGTTTTGACAGGGTGTTTGGAAAGCGAGCTGGAACTGGGGTTGTGGTAATTCTTGTGGAAATTTGTAACTAAATGTCAAGGGCCATGCTTCAGCCGACTTTTGAAATATATGTTATCTTTGTAAACGTTTGGAATAATTGAAAATCATCAACAGATTTGTAATTTTGCGGGGAAAAAAGATTTCCAGTTTTCATTCCCCAAGCATATCTGTCAAAAATGTCTGAGTACCTAATTACTTTTAAGGAACTAATACAATGACCATTCTGTTTCTCCCTTTCATTTCCAGACTAGCCCTTCAACTCTTCAAAAACTATAAATGTTGCAGCCCCCATTGTTTCATAGTTACCATGAAGGTCCAGTCCATTTTACACCAACATTCCTCGCCAGAAAGGTATCATGGCCCTTTGGTTCCTTCTTGCACACAGACCCAATCAGTTTACCTCAACTAATACACTTCACCTGACAGAACTTGTCCTCATCCTGACCAACTTTGACTCCTCTCACATTTTTCAGGTTAAAGGTGTAGCTATAGGCCCCAACCATGTCTGCTGTTTTGTTGGTTGCAGCAAACAATCCTTGTTCCAAATGTACATTGGCACCATTCCCCAACTCTTTCTCCACCACATCAATGCCTGCATCAGGGCTGCTTTCTGCATCTGTACAGAACTCGTTGATTTAATTAACTTTACCACTAACTTTCACCCTGCCCTCAATTTCACTTGGACCATCTCTGACACGTCTCTCCCGTTTCTTGATCTAAATCACAAGGGACATACTATTGACTGACATCTACTACATATCGTTTAAGAAGGAACTGCAGATGCTGGAAAATCGAAGGTAGACAAAAGTGCTGGAGAAACTCAGCAGGTGCAGCAGCATCTATGGAGCGAAGGAAATAGGCAATGTTTTGGGCCGAAACCCTTCTTCAGACTGAAGTCTAATACAGTCTGAAGAAGGGTTTCGGCCCGAAACGTTGCCTATTATACTTGCATAAAATGTTAAACTCCTCTTTCCATTCCCATATGACCTTCCTGTCCTGGACTCCCTCCGTTGCCAGAGTGAGACCACACAAAAACTGGAAAAACAGCACCTCGTATTCCGTTTGGGTAGCTTACAACCAACGGTATGAACATTGAATTCTCCAATTTTGGGTAAATAACCCAAACTCCACCTCCTCTCTCTCATCTCTTCCCCCCCCCCCCCCCCTTTCCCCCGTTTGTTCCCTGTGCCCAACCTGGACACAAACCAATTTTCCTCTCCCCCTCTACTTGTACTCCTTCCTCTGGTTCATAATTTGCACTTTTATCCGTATCTCGTACCTTTTTATCTCTAGCCTTCGTCCAACTATCTGCCTATCAACACCCCACATGTATCCACTTATCACTTCCTAGGCTTTGTCTTTTCCCCTCATCTCTTCAAACTTTCTCCACCCTCCCCCACCCTACCACAATCAGTTTGAAGAAGTGTCCTGACCCGAAACATTGCCAACTCTAAAACATCACAAGATGTTAAGACTTTAAGTTGTATGCAAATTCAGTCATATTGCCTTTTAAATATTATATTTACTGGCTTGGACCGTTTTAATTCTTCGTGTCCGAGGAGATTAAATGGTAACGTTTTGCCTCCTAATGACTAAATCCTGTCTAAGTATTAGCTGCTTAAGGCACTCAAATAAATGGAAACATTGGTTTAAACTATGTGACCAAAGGAGATTCCGTGACATAAATCCAACTAAGCTTTAAAGACGGGCTCAGGTCTTTTAAATCACATATTCATTATCATTTTAAGATTATCTTGTTTGGTACAAAGTAAACTTAGAACAAAGATGGTCTAAGGGGAGTATCTTTCTGCCATTGTACTGTCACAATTTTAAGGTTATCTTGTTTGGCACAAAGTAAACGTAGAACAAAGATGGTCTAAGGGGAATATCTTGCTGCCATAGTACTGTCTCATAAAATGTGGTCTATAATTTACTGTTGTAAAGTCTATGAAATATGGATTTCTGAGCAGTAATTTCAAGAGTATCTTTTGTCCTTTTTTTTAAACATTGTTTCATGAACCATTTTCCAGTGTGAACATTATGCAATACCTTAGCTTTATTATGGAGTATCACACATTGTTCTTTGACAATTAATTGTTTTTAGGTTCTATTGATACTTCACTTTACAAAAAGGACCAGAAGGGGAAAATAATTGTGGTCAGATGACATGAAAAAGACTCAAATTCTGGAGGCTTGTAACTCAGCTGCCCACATTTGGGTTTTATTCTTGTTTGTCCAGATGTGGTCAGAGAATTTCCTTCAGTGGATTCTCGAATTACTCAAAAATTAACAACTTTGCAGTCTCCCAGTTATCTAATTTTGGCCACTTCTATCTTATCTGAGACTGCTCCTCAGCAATATAATTCAAAACCACTGCCCTTTTCAACCCCTCCACTCTCTCTACTGCTGGGTTGCTCATTCAATATTACAAAGAGCAGACTTTGCCTCTAGTTAACCATTCAATAGAATCAAATCCATTGTATTCATCCTCTTTTCCACAGCTCACTCTGCATTCATAATTCTGGTTATATACGTAGAGAATTTAAATTTAAAAAATATTTTTAAATGTATGTTTGTGAAATACAGATGTACTGTAAAAGAAGACCAACATTTCAACTTCTCTCTGCCTTGAAAGCTCTACCTTCAATACTGTCGTCCCCACCAAGCTCACCACCAAACTCCACCAGCTAGGTCTCAGCTCACTGATATGCGATTGGATCCTGAATTTTCTGACGGAGCGACCGCAGGCAGTGAGACTGGGGCCGCACCTGTCCTCCACTATCACCCTGAGCACCGGCACACCACAGGGCTGTGTATTGAGCCCCATGCTCTACTCCCTCTTCACCCACGACTGTGTCCCTGCATTTGACAACAACACCATTGTCAAGTTTGCAGACGACACAACGGTGATCGGGCTGATCACCAACGGTGATGAAACAAACTATAGAGCGGAGGTGCAGAACCTGGCAGACTGGTGCTCATGGAACAACTTGTCGCTAAACACCTCCAAAACCAAGGAGCTGATTATCGACTACAGGAGGTCACAGAATGGGGAATACGCCCCAATCTCCATCTACGGAGACAGTGTGGAGAGAGTATTCAGCTTCAAGTTTCTGGGCACTCACATCTCAGAGGAACTCACATGGTCCACCAACACCGCTGCGCTGGTCAAAAAGGCACAGCAACGACTGTTCTTCCTAAGAACATTGAAAAGGACTGGTCTGCCCCAACAGCTGCTGACCACCTTCTACCGCTGCACCACAGAGAGCATACTAACGTATGGCATCTCTGTGTGGTATCTCAGCTGCACGGAGGCGGAGAGGAGAGCTCTTCAGCGCGTTGTCCACAGAGCGCAACAGATTACTAGGACACAGCTACCAGCCTTGGAGGCCGTCAGCATACATAAAGACTCCTCTCACCCTTGTAATGGACTGTTCGAACTACTCCCTTCCGACAGACGTTACAAGGCCTTCTACGCCCGCACTACCAGACTCAGGAATAGCTTCATTCCCAGAGCTATAGCGGCTCTGAACCGGCCCTGCTGAGTAACCCCCCCCCCCCCCCCCCCCGCCGCCCCCATGGACTGTCTCGGGGATGGTGGGGGGGGGGGGGGGGGCGGTACTCAGCAGGGCTGGGTTACAAACCTTGTTCTCGGGGGTTGCAAACCGAAATCTTGAAGTTGCAAACCAAATCTCGTTGCACTTATGTGTAATGACAATAAAATATTATTATTATTATTCTCCAGACTTTTACAGCATTATCTGGGACATGGTAAATTACCTTTTGAGGTTCCTGTAAAGGATATCCATGGGGAATAAATAATCTGAGGGGGGGGAATAGAAAACATGAATGAAGCAAGGGCTCTGCATTATGGAGTGGGTTTGCAGTGCATTGAGCCGCTTAGCTGTTTATCATTTGGGCAGAGAGAGAGAGAGAGAAATGATGGCTGCGAGTTCTCATTTGTTCAGCTGCATTACCGAATCTATGTTGCAACCACCACATTTGTCAAACAAGTTGGAAATGCAAACACTATTGTTAACTTGATATGCTATGCCTTTAAAATAATGTATTTTTAAAAACCAGAGTGACTTGATACTGCCTCAGCCTTCACCACAGTATTCATAGCTTGAGCAGTTCTGTTTGAATATGAGCTGAGTTCCTGACCTCATCTTCTTTCCACCACCACAACCGCCTATTTTCATCTTGGTAATTTTGTTTATTTCCACCCCAGCTTCAATTGGTTTACAACATAAATCCTTATCTGTGTCTTAGTTACTTCCTGCGGTAATCATTCAAGTTCCCTTCTTGAAGTCGTCTCATTGAAAAATATAGCCCACCTTAAATACCACTGACATCCTAATTTGTGGCAGGTTCTGTCAGCCCATCACCTGTTTATTATTCACATACAACTATTAGTTTGCCAGTGCCTTAAGTAAATAATTTCATCTTTGTGGCCTCACTCCTTTACTTCTCCATAACCTTTTCCCGTGATATAATCTGATAGCATTGTCTTCCTCAAGTTCTGACTAGTGCTATATGCCTCTCATCCTCCATACCACCTTTGATGGCTCTGCTTCTAGCTGTGGGCACTCTGCTCTGGAATTCCTCCCATAACCTCTTTCCCTCTTTTCAGATGCTTCTTAAAATATCTCTCTTAGAATAAGCGAGTCCGGTATTCTGAAAAACGCAAGGAATCATGGGATTTGTCGAAAGTCAAACGCTATAAAGAAAAATTGAAAGAAGCGCTGTACATACAGTGAGTATAATTTGGGTCTGATTTTTTTTTGTTGCCTTTTTTCAAGCTTGTATTTGTCATGGCTGACTCAAATTGCGAACAATGTGCTGACTGTATAAACTGTGTATACATTTTAATCTTTATTCATGATTTACGTGTAAAAATATATTTAATCTGAGGAACGGAGGTGCCAAGTAGCGGGAGAGCAGGGTGTAACGGAGAAGGGGCAGATGCGAGTGGGAGACGGAGGGTGGTGAGGGAGACTGGGCTGGCGGAGGGATATTATCGGCAGCTGCACGCACAGAGACCCGCGCCTCATCCGCAGCCAGGATCAAACCCAGGTCCTTACGCTGCAAGTGCTGCCAAACCGTCCGGACTGACAGGACACCGGCCCCCAGCCAGCACGGAGAAGAAGCGCCAACCCCAGCTCAACTCCGCCTCTCCTGCTGGTCGAACCGACAGCCCGGACCGACGACCCCAGCAGCCCCAGGCCCACAGCCAGCGCAGAGAAGAAGCGCCAACTCCAGCCCAACCCCGCTCCAACTCCAGAGGCACCCACTCCCTGATGGGCCGCTATGGAACAAGTGCCAATTCGCCCATGGCCTGGCCGAGCTGCGCTCCCTCAGCCGCCACCCTGAGCCATGCCGCACCTTCCACACCACCGGCTTCTGCCCCTATGGTACCCACTGCCACCTCATTCACAACCCCGAGGAGGAACGATGGCCTCGGCCTGCGCCAGAGCACCAGCCTGGGCTCGGCCTCCTCTGGCCCGGCGCTTGACTGGGCCATGCTGCGGGCGGCCTTCAGCCCCGATCTGGAGTTGGAGCTGGCCCAAACTCTGGGCTTGGGGCTGGGCAGGGGAGGGGGAGGAGGTTGTTGCTGCCGCCAGCACCACCATCACCAACAGCACCAGCGGGCATTCGGCCTGCCCATGGCCGGCAGGGGCCTGTCCGCAGACTCTGACTGGGATGACTCCGGTAGCAGCGGCTCCAAGTCGCCCATCTTCGGGCAGGGCCGGCGGCTGCCCATCTTCAGTAGGATCTCGGTGTTGGACTGAGGGGAGGGGAGTGGAGCTGGAGAAGAGAACTGAATCGGGGTGTTGCCTCTCCCAAGGTGGACAGGGTGCCATCTCACACAGGGTGTCACCCTCCCCTCTGGGTTTGTGGAGGCTGTTGTACCTTAGTGTGAAAGCAAGGGCCGGTGGCATCTTTCCCATTGAGAGAATGTAAGTTCTTAACAGCCACTGGAAAAGGCGCAGAGACGGTCACCGGCCGGCCAGGCATCTGCCACCTCGGGAGCCAGAGCAGAACCAGCGCCTCCCCCCTGTGCCGGCTGCATGTTTGGGGCCGCCACTGGACTGGGACGGGCACGTTCGGCTGCCCCCGGAGTGTAATGGGTCACCTGGGAGGAGACGGGGACGGCCCAGCAGCAACTCGACAGCGCTCGCAGTGCCGGGGAGCCAGGTTTGACCCCGACCACGGACGAAACTCAAGCCTGTACACAATGCAGCACCACCGTGGCCGAGAATGTTTATAGTGAGTGACCTATGACTTGGGCATGCCCGGTCGGAATACCGAACTCGCTTATTAGCTTTTGCACACCAACTTTAATGGTTATTTATTTGCTTTGTCAAGTTTTTTTCCGTCTGATTATTCATTAACAACATCATTTCTTCAATGGTATCACATATGAATGTAAGATATGTGTTGTAATTGATCTGGTGCTTTTTACATTCACTTTTTATAAAAGATCTGAACATTAATGTCCAACATTTATTGCTTGTCTAATTGCCCCTGAGAAGGTGGTGGTCAGCCGCCGTCTTAAACTGCTCCAGTCCTCCTGATGAAGATATTCCCAAATTTGTGTAAGGAATTCTAGGAATTAAACTGAAAGACGTTGAAGGAAGGAAGGGTGATCGTTTCCAAATCAGGATAGTGTGCACATAATGCAGAAGGTAACCTGCAGGTAGTGGCGTTCCTGCGAATCTTCCTGATGATGGAGGTTGTGGATTTGGGAAGTACTACCTTAGCTTTGGCGATTAATTGTAGTGCATTTTGTAGATGGGGCACATTTCAACCACTGTGTGTCAGTGGTCAAAGGAATTATTATAGGGGTGAGGTTTCTTTTTTTTAAATCGTGATTTTCATTGTGGGGGAGTGGGATAGGCTGGAGGTGAGGTGTGGGGGAGCAGGGGGTTAGAGGGAGAGGAGGGTCCAGTGAGGGGAAAGTGGGGGAGGTGAGGTGGGGGGGATAGAGAGGGGCATGGAGGGTAGTGGGGAGGTGAGGGAGAGTGGAGGAGTGGGATGGGGGGAGGTGAGGAATGGGGGAGCAGAGAGATTGGGAGGGGATATGGGGAGGGAATGTGAGGGTAGGGGAGAGGGGAGGGAATGGGGCGAGGAAGAGAGCGGAAAGAAGGGGGAGGGAGTGCTGGGGAGGAGGGAGGAAGAGGGATGGCGAGGCGCAGTTGAGGTGGGTTGCCGTGACAAAGGCCTTGACCGTATTGGTGTGATTTCTGGAATTGCTTCTGAGCCACACCCCTATATTGTCAGTGCCGATGGTGGCACCTACTGGCGTAAAAGACATATCCTGCCTGTGAACGAGCCAGTTCCTCCTCCGTATTATCCAGACTGTACTAGTGCACTTCCGTCTGTGTCTAGCGGCACTCTTCCCCCTCTACCAGCACAACAACCCACGTCCGCAATGGCTCCTCTGCCGGTGACGACTTCACCTGTGCCACGGGCTCCTGCTTCGTCTCCAGGAATGCTGGTTCAGTCTCCTTGACCTGTGCAGCCACCTGCTCTGTCCCTGGGGAGAAAGAACGGAGATGGTCTCTATCATACACGTGCTGATCGTGTTTGTAAGCCGGTTGTGAAGTACCCTGACTATGTTTGACTTTCTTCCAGTTTATTATCAATTGCTATGCATGCCTTACTTAGTTAATGGGTTTGTACTGTGGTTGATTCTTTAAGAGGGAGGATTTAGATCAGTGTCACTCATGTTATGAGTCATGCTTTTGTAGTTACGCCCACTAGCTTTACAGTAACCCTCCCTGCCTGGTTCCCGCATTATTGGAAAAACATGCTACCATGAAGTTACCTATGCTATGTCGTTAATAAAGTCTTTGGACATTTATCATGGTGTAAGGCTTCAGTTATTTGGATAGCCGCAACACAACATGGTGTCAGAGTATATGAACAACTCCTTGCTTAATTCTATATGCTTTTATTTTAGTTTTTGTTTTAAATGGCTTCTGCTCTCAGTAAACCAGAGGAATTGGTATTTGATGAGGATCTCACAGAACGATCGCATGTATTTGAAGAAGATGCCTCAATCTACATTGATGCGGCTCACCCTACTGCTGACCCTGATGTTTGAGCGTCAATCCTTCTTAATTTGGCAGGCACAGAAGCTGCTCGTCGTGCCAGAAGATTTCACTATGAACTGGCTAGACTTGACGAGTCTGGTGTCCAGTTTGCTCCTGCTGAATCCATTCGTGACCCTAACTGCTTACGGCGCAAATTCTGACAATCATGTGAGTTACGGACTAATTTAAGTATTGAGCAGCGTCTTTTTTTTTCACTGTGCCAGAGACAGAGAGAACCTGTGGAGTTATTCACTAGTGCACTGAAGCACATCGCAAGTCGGTGCGATTTCAGAGATATATGTGACAGCCTTATCCGTTATCGTTTGATCCATGGCTCCGCAATGATAAATTACGCGACGAGCTACTGCGGGATGCTGACCGTACCCTAGAGACTGCTGAAAACTGCTGTTGCATTGCTGAAATGACCGATACTCACATCAAAGTTCTGGAGCACTCTACTACTCGTGAAGTTAATGTTGCCAATATGTCTTATCAACTCTTTCCTCATTTTTCTCAAGTGCCTGATACCAAGTTGAGACTAATTGACAATTGCTTTAACAGTGGGGGTTCACATGCTTGTCACCGAGAATGTGGCATCCTGTGCAGTGTGCAACAGCTTGGCACCTCACCAACAAAAGCAACCACTTTCACATCCGGTATCTGCACTCCCATGGTCTACAGTGGCAGCGTAGTACCTGGTACTCGTCGATTTGTATTCAGGATGGATTGACATTGCAATCCACCTTATGAGTCATGCTTTTGTAGTTACGCCCACTAGCTTTACAGTAACCCTCCCTGCCTGGTTCCCACATTATTAGAAAAACGTGCTAGCATGAAGTTACCTATGCTATGTCATGCTTTGGACCTTTATCATGGTGTAAGGCTTCAGTTATTTGAACAGCCGCAACGCAACGCTGGCTGTCAAGTGGGTTTCTGGTATCCTCAAACCTTTCACAGTAAGCACTGTTATGGCCTTCTGGCCTGACTACACTCAATAGTGGTGTAACTTGTGAGATCCGTTCACTTACCTGCACACCTTCTGTCCCTTCAAGTGTGATTGGTATAACTTTGGAGATGTATGTTCTTAAACAGTGCAGGTAAACAAAACTGCTGACATTGAATTCCTCTGTACTACCCATAAGCAGTTGTTAATGCAAACACATAAACACCATGGTAGACAAAAGTGCTGGAGAAACTCAACTTGAGGCTTTGGCTGAAGAGGCTTTAGTGAGAAGCGCAGGTAGAGAAGAGTGCTGACCTGTCAAGCCCAGAGCAGAGCAGCAACAAGCGGGAAGTGGAAATACATGTTTGATACACATAAAAGGAGGTATGCAGGAACCCTCAATGTTCTGCTGATGCATGATGTAGAATCTGGTGGACTCGTTGGTGGTTCCTGGTGAGCACATCTGCAGCAAGCGTCGGTTGATCGAAGATCTTAGACCACATTTGAAGAATTGTGAGCAGTTTTGGGTCTCACATCTGAGGAAGGATGTGCTGGCATTGGAGAAGGTCCAGAGGAGATTTTTCCCCCTGGGAGAATGATCCTGGGGATGACTGGGTTAACATATGATGAGTGTTTTACAGCCCTGGGCCTGTACTCGTTGGAGTTTAGAAGGATGAGGAAGGACCTCATTGGAACTTACCAAATTTGAAAGGCCTGTTTAGAGTGTCAAGTTCAAGTGAGTTTATTATCATGTGTCCCTGATAGGACAATGAAATTCTTGCTTTGCATCAGCACACAGAACATAGAAGGCATTTACTACAAAACAGATCAGTGTGTCCATATACCATATATAAATATATACACACATGAATAAATAAACTAATAAAGTGCAAATAACAGATAATGGGTTATTAGGTATCAGAGTTTTCAAGTCACTTTTATTTATATAGCACATTTAAAAAACAACTCTAGTTGGCCAAAGTGCTTTACATTGGTAAAAGAATACTAATAACAAACAAAAGTGGTTCATAGATTAAATACAAACATCACTACATACATATAGCCCTTGCTCAGAGTGGATGTGGAGAGGATGTTTCCACTAGTGGTAGTCTCAAACCAGAGGGCATAATCTCAGAATAAAAAGACGTACCTTTAGAAAGGAGATGGAGACATTTATTTTGTCAGTGGGTGGTGAATCTGTGGAATTTGTTGCCACAGACGACTATGGAGGTCGTCATTGGGTATTTTTAAGGCAGAGATTGACAGATACATGGTTGGTAAAGGTGTCAATGGGGTTGTGAGAGAAAGGTCGATCAGCCATGATTGAATGGCGGAGTAGACTCGATGGGCCGAATGGCCTACGTCTGCTCCAATGACATATGAACATGAATTTATGAACCTTATTTATACATAAGGCACATGAACAGAGCTAACTTGTTCAAGGTACTCTAGAACTTCCATTCCTGTAGAAACAGAAAATAATAACATTTTGCTTCATATCAATCAAGTATTGCTTTCACATCATGAAAGATAGTATGTCACTGTAGCCGGTATCTCAGTCACTTTGGAGGCTAATGGTGTAGTATGAATATGGTGGTGATGATGATAAACACGAGTTCGGAAGAATCTGCAATTTAATTTCCTCATCACTCCATCTTTCATATGGTCAATTATTCCTTTTGAAGTGACCTAAAAAGTTGTCAATGATTCTGTGTATTTATCACTTCTTGACAATTAGAAAGTAGTTTACTCGATCAAGTGGAAGAATTGCACCGTGTATAGAGTAATGACTCGCATAACTAAAATTGTAGGACAACATTCCACACTAAAACATTTTTAGACGGAGGAATTAGGAGTAGGGGATAGAGTCTTTGCAGGAAGCAGGATGGGAAGAACTGTAGTCGAGATAGTTGTGGGAGTCAGTGGGTTTGTAATAGACGTCAGTCAATAGTCTACTCCTTGTGATGGAGACTGAGGTCAAGAAAGGGGAGGTAGGTGTCGGAGATGGTCCAAGTAAATTTGAGTGCAGGATGAAAATTGGTGGTGAAATTTATGGTCCATGAGTTCTGCATGGGTGCAGGAGGTAGCACAGTCATCAAGTCAAGAGAGTCAAGTCAAGAGAGTTTATTGTCATGTGTCCCTAATAGGACAATGAAATTCGTGCTTTACTTCAGCACAACAGAACATAGTAGGCATGAATACAGAACAGATCAGTGTGTCCATATACCATTATATAAATATATACACACATGAATAAATAAACTGATACAGTGCAAATAAACAGATAATGGGATATTAATGTTCAGAGTTTTGTCCAAGCCGAGTTTAATAGCCTGATGGTTGTGGGGAAGTAGATATTTCTGAACCTGGTCGTTGCAGACTTCAGGCTCCCGTACCTTCTACCTGAATGTAGCGGGAAGATGAGTGTATGGCCAGGATGGTGTGAGTCCTTGATGATGCTGCCAGTCTTTTTGAGGCAACGACTGCGATAAATCCCCTCGATGGAAGGGAGGTCAGAGCCGATGATGGACTGGGCAGTGTTTACTACTTTTTGTAGTCTTTCCTGCTCCTGGGTGCTAAAGTTGCCGAACCAAGCCACGATGCAACCAGTCAGCATGCTCTCTACTGTGCACCTGTAGATGTTAGGGAGAGTTCTCCTTGACATACCGACTCTGTCATCTTCTCAGGAAGTAGAGGCGCTGATGCGCTTTCTTTATAATTGCATCAGTGTTCTCGGACCAGGAAAGATCTTCAGAGATATGCAGGCCCACGAATTTGAAGCTCTTGACCCTTTCAACCATCGACCCGTTGATATAAACGGGGCTGTGGGTCCACATCCTACCCCTTCCAAAGTCCATAATCAGTTCCTTGGTTTTGCTGGTGTTGAGGGCCAGGTTATTGTGCTGGCACCATTTGGTCAGTCGGTCGATCTCTCTTCTATACTCTAACCCATCCCTATCAGTGATACGTCCCACAACAGTGGTGTCGTCAGCGAACTTGATGATGGAGTTCGCACTATGAGTGGCTACGCAGTCATGAGTATAGAGTGAGTACAGCAGGGGGCTGAGCACACAGCCTTGAGGTGTTCCTGTGCTGACACATTTCCACCAATACGAACAGTCTGTGGTCTGTGAATGAGGAAGTCGAGGATCCAATTGCTGAGGGATGCGCAGAGACCCAGTGCTGTGAGTTTGGTAACCAGCTTGGAGGGGATAATTGTATTAAATGCCAAGCTGTAATCAATGAATAACAGCCTGACATATGAGTTTTTGTTGTCCAAGTGGTCCAGAGCGGAGTGGAGAGCCAGCGAGATCACATCCACCGTTGATCTGTTGTGGCGGTAGGCGAACTGCAGTGGGTCCAAGTTTTTGTCGAGGTAGGAGTTGATTTGCGCCATGATCAACCTCTCAAAGCACTTCATCACCACCGATGTTAGTGCCACCTGTCGATAGTTATTGAGGCACGTCACCTTGCTCTTCTTGGGCACCTGTTAGGAAATGAGACGGGACAGGTGGCGGAGGTATGCGTTGGGGAGCACTTCGGGTCCAGTGATCACAACACCATTAGTTTCAATATAATTATGGAGAAGGACGGAACTGGGCCTAGGGTTGAGATTTTTGATTGGAGAAAGGCTAACTTTAACGAGATGCGAGATGATTTAAAAGGAGTGAACTGGGACATTTTGTTTTATGGGAAAGATGTAGAAGAGAAATGGAGGACATTTAAAGGGGAAATTTTAAGAGTACAGAATCTTTATGTTCCTGTTCGGTTGAAAGGAACCAGTAAAAAAGGAACCAGAAAGAGCCCTGGTTTTCAAGGGAAATTGGACATCTTGTTCGGAAAAAGAGGGAGATCTACAATAATTATATGCAGCATGAAGTAAATGAGGTGCTTGAGGAGTATAAGGAATGTAGAAAGAATCTTAAGAAAGAAATTAGAAAAGCTAAAAGAAGATATGAGGTTGCTTTGGCAAGTAAGGTGAAAGTAAATCCAAAGGGTTTCTACAGCTATATTAATAGCAAAAGGATAACAAGAGATAAAATTGGTCCATTGGAGAGACCGAGTGGACAGCTATCTGCAGAGCCAAAAGAGATGGGGGAGATATTGAACAATTTATTTTCTTCGGTATTCACCAAGGAGAAGGATATTGAATTATGTGAGGTAAGGGAAACTAGTAGAGTAGCTACGGATACTATGAGTTTCAAAGTAAAAGAAGTACTGACACTTTTGAAAAATATAAAAGTGGATAAGTCTCCAGGTCCTGACAGGATATTCCCTAGGACATTGAGGGAAGTTAGTGTAGAAATAGCCGGGGCTATGACAGAAATATTTCAAATGTCATTAGAAACGGGAACAGTCCCTGAGGATTGGCGTACTGCGCATGTTCTTCCATTGTTTAAAAAGGGTTCTAAGAGTAAACCTAGCAATTACAGACCGGTCAGTTTGACTTCAGTGGTGGGCAAATTAATGGAAAAGATACTTAGAGATAATATATATTAAGCATCTGGATAAACAGGGTCTAATTAGGAACAGTCAACATGGATTTATGCCTGGAAGGTCATGTTTGACTAATCTTCTTGAATTTTTTGAAGAGGTTACTAGGGAAATTGACGAGGGTAAAGCAGTGGATGTTGTCTATATGGACTTCAGTAAGGCCTTTGACAAGGTTCCTCATGGAAGGTTGGTTAAGAAGGTTCAACTGTTGGGTATAAATGCAGGAATAGCAAGATGGATTCAACAGTGGCTGAATGGGAGAAGCCAGAGGGTAATGGTAGATGGCTGTTTGTCGGGTTGGAGGCAGGTGACTAGTGGGGTGCCTCAGGGATCTGTGTTGGGTCCTTTGTTGTTTGTCATGTACATCAATGATCTGGATGAAGGAGTGGTAAATTGGATTAGTAAGTATGCAGATGATACCAAGATAGGGGGTGTTGTGGATAATGAAGAGGATTTCCAAAGTCTACAGAGTGATTTAGGCCAGTTGGAAAAATGGGCTGAAAGATGGCAGATGGAGTTTAATGCTGATAAATGTGAGGTGCTACACCTTGGCAGGACAAATCAAAATACGACGTACATGGTAAATGGTAGGGAATTGAAGAATACAGTTGAACAGAGGGATCTGGGAATAACCGTGCATAGTTCCTTGAAGGTGGAATCTCATATAGATAGGGTGGTAAAGAAAGCTTTTGGTATGCTAGCCTTTATAAATCAGAGCATTGAGTATAGAAGCTGGGATGTAATGTTAAAATTGTACAAGGCATTGGTAAGACCAAATCTGGAGTACAGTGTACAATTTTGGTCGCCCAATTATAGGAAGGATGTCAACAAAATAGAGAGGGTACAGAGGAGATTTACTAGAATGTTGCCTGGGTTTCAACAGCTAAGTTACAGAGATAGGTTGAATAAGTTAGGTCTTTATTCTCTGGAGCGCAGAAGGTTAAGGGGGGGACTTGATAGAGGTCTTTAAAATGATGAGAGGGATAGACAGAGTTGATGTGGACAAGCTTTTCCCTTTGAGAATAGGGAAGATTCAAACAAGAGGACATGGCTTTAGAATTAAGGGACAGAAGTTTAGGGGAAACATGAGGGGGAACTTCTTTACTCAGAGAGTGGTAGCGGTGTGGAATGAGTTTCCAGTGGAAGTGGTGGCGGCAGGTTCGTTGGTATCATTTAAAAATAAATTGGATAGGCATATGGATGAGAAGGGTATGGAGGGTTATGGTATGAGTGCAGGCAGGTGGGACTAAGGGAAAAAAGTTGTTCGGCACGGACTTGAAGGGCCGAGATGGCCTGTTTCCGTGCTGTAATTGTTATATGGTTATATGGTCCCTGGTGGGAGACCACTTTTCGGAGCTCCCGCGGTGGAAACTTCTCCCGCCCGAGATGTGGGGTTGAAAATGACCTGGAGCGGGGCCTTACATCGCCCAGTGCGGCTTTAATGGCCACGGGACTTGCTAGCGTTCGCCGGGGGCTCCAACATTAAGACCTGGAGTGCGGCCTTGCATTGCCCGGCGCGGCCTTAATGGCCGCGGGACTTATTTACGATCGCCTGCCGGGGGCTTTGTCTTTGACTCTGAGATCGGGAGCAGAATGGGGAGTGCAGGGGAGAGATAAGACATTGCCTTTCATCACAGTGAGGAGGAGATTCACTGTGATGGATGTTTGTGCCAATTGTGTTGTGTCTTGGTTCTTTTCTTGTTTGTATGACTGCAGAAACTAAATTTCGTTTGAACCTCAATGAGGTTCAAATGACAATAAATGGTATTGTATTGTATTGTATTGTGTGGCCTAGAAAAGTTCTTGTAATACTTCTTAAATTCCAGTGCATTTTTCCAATTCAATGTATATGCTCCACTAATTAAAAAAAATGAACAAATGAATTTGTGTTAATGGCAATCGATTTAAAACTGCTGCACTTCTTGGCAGATTTAATTTAAAAAAATTGCACCCAGTTTGCTGATTTTAACCAAGGTTGATTATTTTAATTTATTTATTCATTCTTGGGAATGTTTAACAAGAGTCCAAGCATTCAATAAATGACTGCAGATTAGAAATTCTCAAGCTGTTATGAACAACCTTTACTTGACCCGAGATAACAATAACTTAATATAACAGCTGACACTGCAACTTCTAATACTCTTTTTCACTCTAAATTACAAGCTTTAACCAATGTATTCATGCTACCTGAATCCAGATGTCAACATCTTGTGACTGACTAGGTCACACTTTGCTAAATGCATTTTAGTCTTGGTAGTTAATCTGTTGCTGCCGTCTGGTTGCTCACCAGTTACCTCTCTCTGACTATGTTTTTGTGGCCGTGGATGTGCTTTTTTAAGGGCAAACATTGTTCCTTAGTTTCTTGTTGCCCTTCACTCAGTTTAGATTTCTTTGCAGCTATTGTTCGCATTATACCTTTTGACATAGGCGACAAACATGCTCATTTAATTTGAAGGGGTCAGACAGCCCAAAGCAGACAATAATTTAATTCTTGTTTATCTTGTGACAGCCTTGCATTTGTTACTACTGTTTTCAATAGATGATTGATCTACAATTAAGTTAGACCATGTAATGCTATTTTTGGTTTAAAGACTGATTTACTTATACTAAGCCACTTCAATATGTTAAAATAAGATGTTTGGTCAGCTTTTTCTACCTGCAGGCTACACATCTCCTTTTTTAACATAGGGCTGTCTGACTCCTTTAAAGTTGGTATAGTCAAATCCATACTTGGTGCTGGTTCAAACACATATGGATTGCTGCCAAGGAATCTACAGCATCCATTTTTGAGGTATGTTCCTTGTTTAGTTATTGCACCAAACCACTACATTTTCTGCCCCTCCTGCTGATATTGGAATATGGAGCCTCTCAAAACTAGAATGCAACATGGCTTTAACATGTTATACATGCAGAAAGGCGTCCCTTATTCATTAACAGTTTTCTCTATGCCACGCACAATCTCACAACCAAAAAGACTGGAGAATATTAGTTTTCAGATCCACCCCATATTTACCCTTTGAATCAATTGGATAGAAAGTTTCTAGAGCCTCTTAAAACTGGCGTACAACATGGCTTTATCATGATATACATGAAGACTTCCCTTGTTCTCTTCCATTATTCTCCATGCTGCTGTTCAGAAGGTTAGATTAAATGGGATTAGGATGAACTGGCCAACTGGATATAAAATCAAAATCAAACGAAGATTGGAGGACCAATTTGCTGAAGACCTGCACATGATCTGCCAAGGTCTGCTGGAACTCCCAGTTGCAAGCTATTTTTACTTCCTTTCTCATTCCAATTCCAACCTTTCTGACCCAGGCCTCCAATACTGCCAGCAAGGCCACATGCAAATCGGTAAAACAACCTTGTATTTTGCTTGGATACTCCAATGGTCAGAACATTGAAGTCTCCATTTCAAGTAAAAAAACCCAACCAACCGAGTATGCACAAAATTCCCCTTTTGCTGTCACCCTGGTCCTTTCTCTTCCTTTAATTCATCTCCCACTATCCTCCACTTCCCTTTTCCTCCTTCCTCCCTGACCCCTTCCACCCATATCCCTCAGTGTAGCTTTATATTTCATGCATCTTCTTTAATTATTTGACAATCTTTTGTCTCCATTTCACCTTTTACATTTGTCACTAACTCCATCCATCTGCCAATCATCCCTGTATTCATCTATCACTTCATCTGTATCCATCTATCACTTGCCATGCTTCACCCTACCCCCTACCTCTTTGCCAGCTTTCGGACCCCTAATTCCATCAGTTTGTAAAGGGTTCCCGACTCAAAACGGTGTCTGCCGATTTCCCTCTGCAGATGCTGCCAGACCCACTGGGTTCCTCTGGGACTTGGTTTGTGTTCAAGATTGCAGCATCAGCAGCCTCTTGTCTTCTGGATACAACGTTACCTGCTGGAGTGAGGATACAATATTGGCTTGGTGGAAGGTGGTAATGGAGCGGTGTTTTCAATTTAAAGGTATGTGCTGCAGGAATTGGTGCTGGTTCTCTGTTGTTTGCCACATATATTAAAGAATTGGATGAGATTATAGGTGGCATGATTATTTTATGGATGACACCAAAATTTGTGGCGTTGTGAAGGTTGTCTTCGGTTACAACAGGATCTAGATGAAATGGGAAAATTGGCAATGGATTGCCAGAAAGAATTTAACTCAGACACATGGAAAGGGATGCATTTTGGTAAGTTAAACTAGGCCAAGACATATCCAATGAAAAGCAAGTCCTGTGGAATGTTATAGAACAAAGAGATCTTTGGGTACAAGAACATAGTTCCCTGAAAGTGGTGACACAAATAGATAGGATCATGGAGTCTGATAGATGTCCACATCTGCGCCAGGTGCGTCGAGATGGGGCTCCTAAGGGACCGTATTAGGGACCTGGAACAGCAGCTCCATGAACTCCGTCTGGTCAGGGGGAGCGAGGAGGTCATAGAGAGGAGTTACAGAGAGGTGGTCACTCCAAAACCACGGGAGGCAGACAAGAGGGTCACGGTTAGGAGGGGCAAGGGGCAGAGGCAGGGACTAGAGAGTACCCCGGTGGCTGTACACCTTGGCAATAAGTACTCCAGTTTGAGGGGGCACTGTTTGAGGTCACTGTAGGGGGCCACAGCCGTCCTGGGGGTAGCAACAGCGGCCGGGCCTCCGGTACAGGGACCGGCCCTGTTGATCAGAAGGGTAAGGAAAAGAAGATGAGGGCAGTAGTAATAGGGGACTCTATAGTTAGGGGGTCAGATAGGCGATTCTGTGGACGCAGTCAGGAGACCCGGATGGTAGTTTGCCTCCCTGGTGCCAGGTTCTGGGATGTGCCTGAACATGTCCAAGATATCCTGAAATGGGAGGGAGAGGAGCCCGAGGTCATGGTACATATAGGTACCAATGACATAGGTAGAAAAAGAGAAGAGGTCCTGAAAGGAGAGTTTAGGGAGTTAGGGGGGGAGTTAAGGAGAAGGACCGCAAAGGTAACAATCTCAGGATTCCTGCCTGTGCCACGCGACAGTGAGAGTAGGAATGGAGGGAGGTGGAGGATAAATGTGTGGCTGAAGGACTGGTGCAGAGAGCAGGGATTCAAGTTTCTGGATCATTGGGGCCTCTTTTGGGGAAGGTGTGACCTGTACAAAAAGGACGGGTTGTACTTGAACCCGAGGGGGACCAATATCCTGGCGGGGAGATTTGCAAAAGCTACTGGGGAAACTTTAAACTAGAACAGTCGGGGGGGTGGACTCAAATAGAGACAGCTAGTAGACAGTGTGTGAGGCAGGAGGCAGAGAAGGGAAGCACTCAGCCCCAACATGTAGGGGGGGATGAAGAAAAAAATAATAAACAGAGAATAAGAGGTGGTGGGTTTCTTAAATGTGTGAGCAGAGAGACAGAGGGGTGTAAAATGTGGGTAGAAGTAATAGGTAGCAAGCTGCAAAGTAAAAGTGGCAGGCAGCCAAATCCAGGGCAAAAATCAAAAAGGGCCACTTTTCAACATAATTGTATAAGGGAGAAGAGTGTTGTAAAAAAAAGCCTGAAGGCTTTGTGTCTCAATGCAAGGAGCATTCGTAATAAGGTGGATGAGTTGAATGTGCAGGTAGCTATTAATGACAATGATATAGTTGGGATCACAGAGACATGGCTCCAAGGTGACCAAGGCTGGGAGCTGAACATCCAGGGATATTCAATATTCAGGAGAGATAGAGAGAAAGGAACAGGAGGTGGGGTAGCGTTACTGGTTGGAGAAGAGATTAACGCAATAGAAAGGAAGGACATTAGCTTGGAGGATGTGGAATCGATATGGATTGAGCTGCGATTCTTAAAGGGTTGACGGTGGATGTGCAATGGAAAGCATTTAAAGACTGCATGGATGAACTACAACAATTGTTCATCCCAGTTTGGCAAAAGAATAAATCAGGGAAGTTAGTCGCATACAAAAGATGACCCATATAAATTAGCCAGAAAAAGCAGCCTACCAGAGGACTGGGAGAAATTCAGAGTCCAGCAGAGGAGGACAAAAGGCTTAATTAGTAATGGTGAAATTGATTATGAAAGAAAACTGGCAGGGAACATAGAAACTGACTGCAAAGGTTTTTATAGATATGTGAAAAGAAAAATATTAGTTAAAACAAATGTAGGTCCCTTGCAGTCAGAAACAGGTGAATTGATCATGGGGAACAAGGAGACCTGGGTGTCATGGTACACCAGTCATTGAAAGTAGGCATGCAGGTGCAGCAGGCAGTGAAGAAAGCGAATGGCATGTTAGCATTCATAGCAAAAGGATTTGAGTATAGGAGCAGGGAGGTCCTAACGCAGTTGTACAGGATCTTGGTGAGACCACACCTGGAGTATTGCGTACAGTTTCGGAAATCTGACGAAAGACATTCTTGCCATAGAGGGAGTACAGAGAAGGTTCACCAGACTGATTCCTGGGTTGTCAGAACTTTCATATGAAGAAAGGCTGGATAGACTCGGCTTGTACTCACTAGAATTTAGAAGATTCAGGGGGGATCTTATAGAAACTTACAAAATTCTTAAGGGGTTGGACAGGCAAGATGCAGGAAGATTGTTCCCGATGTTGGGGAAGTCCAGAACAAGGGGTCACAGTTTAAGGATAAGGGGGAAATCTTTTAGGACCGAGATGAGAAAAAAAAATTTCACACAGAGAGTGGCAAGTCTCTGGAATTCTCTGCCACAGAAGGTAGTTGAGGCCAGTTCATTGGCTATATTTAAGAGGGAGTTAGATGTGGCCCTTGTGGCTACAGGGATCAGGGGGTATGGAGAGAAGGCAGGTACAGGATACTGAGTTGGATGATCAACCATGATCATATTGAATGGCGGTGCAGGCTCGAAGGGCCGAATGGCCTACTCTTGCACTTATTTGCTATGTTTCAATGTTTCTATCTAAGATGGTGAAGGAATCATACGTCATGTTTGCCTTCAGCAGCTGGGGAATGGAGTACAAGTGTTGGTTTGTCATGTTGCAGCTGTGCAAGACATTGGTGAGATTACACCTGGAATACTATGTGTGGTTTGAGTTGCTATACTATTAAATGTATGTGATTAAGCTGATCACAATGTATAAATATTCCCAAATATGTTGCCAGAACTGGAGGACTTAACATAAGGAGAGACTGGATAGGCTGTGAGTATTTTCCCTGAGGCAAAGGAGGCTGCAGGGTGACTATATAGATGTTTATATAGTCAAGAGGGACACAGATAAGGCAGATGGTCAGGTTGAGGAAGTCTAAAACTAGAAACTATAGCTTTAAGGTGAGTGGGGAAAGATTTAAAGTGGACTGAGCCACAACCTTTTCCACACGGAGTGTGGTGAGTAAATGGTTATTGAGCTGCCAGGGAAAATAGTAGAGTCGGTACAAGTAAAATGTTTAAATTACATTTGACAATAGACAATAGGTGCAGGAGCAGGCCATTTGGCCCTTCGAGCCAGCACCGCCATTCAATGTGATCATGGCTGATCATCCCCAATTAGTACCCCGTTCCTGCCCTCTCCCCATATATCCTGACTCTGCTATTTTTGAGAGCCCTATCTAGCTCTCTCTTGAAAGCATCCCGAGAACCTGCCTCCACCGCCCTCTGAGCAGGTACATGGACAGGAAAGATGTTGGATATGGGCAAAGTGATGAACTTGGCTAGGAACTTGGGCAGCATGGACGAATTGGGCCTGAAGGCTGTGTCTGTGCTGTATAACTCCAGTATCTTTAGTTTTATTGGATTCCTGCTCTAACACATTCCTGCCCAATGCATCCAGAATTATTTGGGCAATATCAGTTATTGCAGAGGTTCTGTACCCAATCTCTAATATTACCCAGGTTCTGTACCCAATCTCTATTATTACATGTATTCTACCTCTGAAACGAGTTAATCATTAAAAAAATAACTGAATTCTGCCGGATCTTAGTTTCCAGAGGCATTTGTCTATTCCCAACTGCAGGCTGAAACAATTCACCTCATTATTTGACAGGATGCAAATTGTGCTCAATTGAGGGAGAGCCATCCAATGGCATTTGCCTTGTAACAAGCAAGGATGGAAAAACAGGACTTTAGTCCATATACATTATTATAGAAAATCACAGAAAGGATTGTGACCTACTTTATAAAAAACAATTTTAAGACAAACAAATGTGCGAAGAACCCTCCTGCGAATCACTGAACACACAAAAGTGAAAAACTGATTGTGCATGTTTTTTCCTTAAGGACATAACAGCATGTCAGACATGTTGTTGCACCAGTGATCCCCAAGCTCCAGATCAGGATTCATAATCAGTGGTCACATCCCATCTTGAAGACTGCAGATGATGGAATCCGGAATAAAAATAACAAACTGCTAGAAGAACTGCTAGAGGGTCAGGCAACACCCGTGAAGGGCAATAAATAGATGCCATGTTGGGTTGGGACCCTTCTTCAGATTCTCCAGACGTGAAACATTGACTGTCCATTTCCCATAACAGGTGCTGCCTGACCAGGCCATTTGTTTGTATTTTTAAACTCGCATCCCAACTTGACAGCAGAGATGAAATTCAATGAATAAATCTGGGATTAAAAGCTATCAGGCAAAGGCAAACAATAAACTGCTAAACTGTCACAAAAAAAATAAATTCAGTCCTGGTGAGGGAAAGAAAACTGTCATCCTAGTATTGTATGGCCTTTTTGTACCATCAGATTCATAACAATGTGGTTCACTCTCAACCTTCCTTTGAATTATCCAAAAATACTCAAAGCAAGAGTAATTATTGATTGTCGCTACTAGTGGCACAAATTTCATGAATAAATAAACTTTTCTTGCTTATATTCAGTGATGTGCCTATTGAAATATTGTTTCTCACCACTGTTACACATACTGCAATCTTATTTTCAATCCCTCCTGCATTAATATCATTACATAGAACTGTCACAATAAAAGGAAGCGGTGACTATTTTCATTAACAAATGGGAGCTTTTTCTGTGCTCTAAAGGACTGTGTTTTACATCTTTCAACTTCAAAATCAATGAAGAAACAAAAAAAAAGGCATGTGTCTCATATTGATGCAGAAGAATAAAGTGCAATGACCTAGCATATATCATTACATGTTATATGTGTTCATTTATCTCGCATATCTCTTTGCCAATACTTTGGCAGCTGCATGCATGCCATGTTGGCAAATACTTTTAAGATGTAATCGAATATAGTTTTGTATATGCTAAAATAGATACTAAAATATTGATTCAATTTGAATTGTTATGAAAGTTATAAACTCATTTATATAATTTAGCATTGGTGTCGTATTTATCTGTTTGTTCCATTTATTTTAAGACTCAGCACTTTCTTCTAAAATTGATGCTTTGTTAATTCTCTGCTAATAATGGTTGTCAATTGTAAAAAAGAGAATCATATGTGTGTGTATGTGTATATATTATATATATTGTGTGTGTGTGCATATATATATACACACACGCACACACACACATATAATAATCTTTATTTATTTATAAATAATGACTCATTTTAGGAATTAACCAAAATAAAACGCCTGCTCACAGTCTCCTGAAAGGCTGGAAAAGCTGAAGATGTTTGGGCTGTTCCACCAGGCACCAAAAATTAATCAGTGCAATATAGGTATTGCAGCCCAGCCATTTCCTGGAATAGATTTGAAGCAAATGATATGCCCCATTACTCACCTTAATGTGAAGATTAATTAATGAGCAGGAGCAGTGTATGAAAGGCCAGAGGACAGTGAAAATTTGGTGGCGGTCTTATTTTAATAGGGAGTGAAAACAGGTGCAGGGATAACAATGAACAATTAGTCTGCATTTTTCAGTGCAATGTAGAGAGTGATGCATCTTCATGTTTCTGCTCATTTAAATGATTTCAGCATATAGCCAGCACTAACAGTTGACTGGATGGATGAATTAACAAGGTGTGCCAGTTAAAAGTGCCATGTGTTGCTTTGAGTGCATTTCTTCACAGGGAGGTTGGATTTTACATCATGCCACGACAAAAAGCAGAAGTGTTGCTTACACTTACTACTACTACTCTATTAGACTTCATGTGGTCATTTCTTATTCTGTAAAATATGTATTTATGGTATTTTGGAGTCTTCGGCAGAATCTTAGGTAGCCTCGTTGTCATCATTTGGTTTAATGTTTGGTTAAATGTAGCTTTCACTGTGTACAACAGTAATACAGAGGTATCATGACTAAGGATCATCGAAACGTACAGAACAGAAATGGGTCTTTTCAGCCCACCTCATCCAGACCGACCGTGATATTAATCTTCACTTATCTCATAAGCCTGCAATAGGCCTGCCTCTCTCTTTACCTTTCCTATCCATGTACCTTCCAGAAAACTTTTAAAATGTAATTGTTTCTACCTCCACCACTCCTTCGGTAGGTTGGGCCAGATATTCATCACTCTCTGTGAAAAAATCTTAGCCCTCACGTCGTCAATTTTTTCCCCCTCTCATCTCATCCTAACAGCACCTCATATTACACGTGGGCAGCTTACAACCCAACGTTATGATTTGTGATTTCTCTAGCTTCCAGTAATCCTTGCATCCCATCTCTCTATGTCCCTCCCCCAGCCTAGTCATTGAACTTGTTTCAATGTCATCCTGATGAGTTTCATTGTAACTCATTTTCACCTAGCTCACAGCTAACTTTGTCTGTTTCCTTTATCATTGTTACTTTTTTGCACCTTTCATTCATTTGTTCTAGATCTCTCTATATCACTGTCTATATATCATGTATATCATTTCCCTTTTCCATGACTCTCAGTCTGAAGGGTTTTGACCAAAAACGTTACCTATTCCTTTTCTCCAGAGATGCTGGAGAAACCTATCCTATCCATGTACCTGTCTAAATGTTTCTTAAACTTTGCAAAAGTACCTGCCTCAACTATGTCCTCATTTTGTCACCCAGTCTGCTGAGTACCATCAGACATCGCCCACTGCATCTATGGAATAGTTTGCAATTCTCCCATTGAAAGAGCTAATAGTCAAATCTAATACTCAAATCAAAAATTGAGTCGTTCTTCTTCAAAAGCATGGTCGGGGTGGAAGATTGCAACCTTCACGTGGTCCGCCCTGTTTCGACTAATGCAATCAACTCGGCGTGCACAAACGAAAGATCAAATAGAACAAGTTGTCCAACAACTTTAGGCTGTGCACGCCACACACAAGGAGAAGAAGAAAAGCATGGTCCAGCAGAACAAAATAATGGCCCGGTGCCAAGTCTGAATGACATTGTAAATTATATGGAACACAATATGGAGGACAGGTTGTCTTTTCAATAAAGACATTAAGATGGCAGCCTGCTGTAATAACATGTGCTTCTTTTCAAGGCCATTAAGAAGCCAAGATTGAAATAAAATAGCTGACGCTCCAGAGATAAGTAATAACTTCTTAGTGGATGAGCTTGATTTGGACCCAGCCTTCCTATCTTCTGAAAGGCTGTAGAATCTTTCAGTCATGCCATATTCAGACTTGGTAGGAGTGTTTTACTGATAAGAAAAATGTATAATTGTGCTAACTCTTCCTTGTTCTGTGAGTGGGAGCCCAAGAAGCACTGAGCAATGTTTGTGCTCATTGTAGATCGCCACTCCCATCTGACGACTCAATTAAAGATTGCCATGGTCTTTAATTGATTCCTCAGAACCCTTAAACCAAAGTGTAAGCAAGTGGACTGCCTTAGGAGAGTTGATCTGCAGGTTTCACTATTAATAGTCACATAAAAACTAAAGGTTCCAGTTATGTACAATTGATTTGTGGAAATTGTAAATAAAATAAGATCATTGTAAATCAATAAATTATCATATCATATCATAACTATTAAAACTGATCTTGGATGTGTGTGTATAATCACATCTGCTCGAAAAAACGATGCTCTAACGGTAAAATGTTCACATATTCCTGTAGTTGTATCCAATGGAGTCCGAAATTGCCTTACCCGAACAATTCATGCATTATTTCTCGAGTTATTAATCAAAATGTTCAAAAATCTGAAATAACTTAGAAAATGAAACTGCTGGCTTTGATGACGTCACAACGGCTGCACGTTGTTTTCACTCGCTGCGAGTCACGTCGCCCGGCTGCGCCGATCTGCCTACCTGCTGTCTGCTTGAGCAGCGACTGACATCACATCCCACCCCTCCCTCCCGTATTTCAAAGGTCTGGCCGTCGACTGAAGACCAAAGATCATAGCTGAAAACTGCGGCACACGCTGCGAGTGAAGAACGAGCAAGCCGGCCCTGTTCTGGAGCTCCCTCTCCCTCTCCTTCCCCCTCTCCTTCTTCCCCCTCTCCCTCTCTTTCTCCTTCCCCCTCTCCCTCTCCTTCCCACTCCCTCTCCCTCTCCTTCCCCCTCTCCCTCTCCTTCCCCCTCTCCCTCTCCTTCCCCCTCTCCCTCTCCTTTCCCCTCTCCTTCCCCCTCTCCCTCTCCTTCCTCCTCCCCCTCTCCTTCCCCCCCTCTCCTTCCCCCTCTCTCTTTCCCTTTCTCTCCCCCTCTCCCGTAAAAGGAACTAATGAATAATATTAGTATAATATCAAGGGGGGTGGTTAGTGTGCTTTGAGGGAATGGGTCCCCTTGGTCTAGTACCTATTAAAAGTCTGATCTTGGGTGTTTGTTTGTAATCACATCATCTCGAAAAAACGACGCGGTAATGCTAACATTGTTACATATTCCGGTAGAGATTTTTCCCTTCCCACAATCTACATCTGAAAATTTCAGGCTTTATTTCTCAACTTATTACTGAAAATGAATTAGACATGTTTTTTACTTTAAAATCATTCCTCACAGCTTCCTACACACTTTGATACAAAGTTGCAAGACAGGGACACTGGCATCTCACAGCAAGTGCACCTGACATTTGTAACAATGTTGCCATCATACCTCCAGGCAGGAAAGGAGGGGAGGGTCAATTGGTATTGCAATTGGGGATTAGGATTTTTTTTTTCCCAACTACAGTGCTGGGGGGCGGCTCAGGAGTTATGATCTTTGCTGTGGAGTGCTCAAATCTTACCTCCTGCAACGGGTTGAGTTGGGGTACCACGCCTCCAGTGGGGGCTACGGGTAGGTGATATTGGGGGAGCAGACCCAACGGTTTTGGTCCTTGATTTTCCTGAATGACAGCATTGGTTTTCTGGTGTCCAACGTGCCCAAATGATGCCATTAGTTGTAATGTCCACTTGTTCTAGTGAATTAATAAATGTTACAAAAACAACATATGCTGTAAGTATTCAGTTATCAGGCAGCATCATTCTGGGAGAGAAGGAGTCAACATTTCAGACCGAGATTCCTTAATTAGAACTGAACAAGTGAGAAGGTATATATATTGTTTCAGAGAGGGGATGGTGGAGGGAGCAGAGAGAATGTCTGAAGAGGTGCAGAAAATGTTGAGGAGCTACAAGTGCTCGTCAGAAGCACTTGCTTTGAAAACAAGTTGAAGACAAGAAAAGATGAAACAGAATTGTTAAGACATATCCTTGAAGAGTTGGCAGGGGGAAATAAAGTGGGCTACCTGAAATTTTTTAATTTGATATTGAATTCAAAGCCTTTGTGCATTCAGACAAAAGATGACATCCAGTTCCCCAGACTCACAATTGGAACTGTTGGAGGCCGAAGATTTTTCAGAATGAGACTGGGACCCAGAATTAAAATGACCAGGGAGCTGGAAGCTCAGGATCATAGCTGTATTCTGAATGCAGGTGTTCTCCAAAACAGTTCTCCAATGAAACAGTCCTTTTGGATTTCTAAAAGTGGGAATATGTTAATTGTGGTGGAATCTCATTGGAGGGGTAGATATTATGGAGAATGATCTGCTGAACATATCGGCTGGTGCAGTAGAAGGTTAAGACAATGATCACCCTATCATTGTTCTGGCTTTGTAGAGTGGGGCGGAGAGCAGAAGTGTAGGAAACATGTCGTAAGGATGTGGGAAGAAACTGGAACACTGAGAGGAAACCCACGCGGTCACAGGGGGAACAAGCAAACTGCACACTGCACAGGATTGAACTAGGATCGTTGACATAAGGCAGCAGCTGTGCCACTTCAGTAATTTTGTGTAAGTTATTTTATTTTAGTCAGTTAAACTTAGAAAGAGAACTTTAATATGATTTTTTTTGTTTGATACCTTTGCTAAAATTAGATTAAAAGCAATTATAGATAATTAATTGCTTGTATAAGACGAGTAATTTGCTGTTTGCAGATTAGCAGCTTTTTCTTCTCGGGCAACTGGCTACAGTACAAATTAAGCACTCCGTTTCATGCAGCAATAATTTATAGAAACACAAATCAACAAAACTCAATATTGTATTGACAAAAATTGTGTCAACATGGCATTATCTATTTTTTACATGTTTTTGGAAGAGCTAACAGCAATCATTAATAGCAGTTGATTTTTTTTTATCCTTGATTTTCATGAATGACAACGTTGGTTTTCTGGTGTCCAACTTGCCCAAATGATGCTATTAGATGTAATGTCCAAAATTAATTTTAGTAAAATCTTGCATCACATTTGTCTTAGTAGAGACTGGTGTTGATCACTCACAGAAAAAGCAGCTTTTAATAATGCTGAAGATTTATACCAAATGTTATTTAACAGGTTGTTTACATTTTGTTTACACTCATCAATAAAGTGATGCACTTATCTTTGCAAATAAACTTGAATACAAACTGAGATACCTGTCACCACATTCCCAGTGGTTTCAACAGCTTCCATCTCAAAATGTACTTCAAAGAAAACTAGTTGTGTTCATCAGATGAAAACATTTGTAAAAAGGAGAGATACCTGCCAAAAACTATGGTCTTCTCCACCCAGCCTTCAGTGTGAACTTTAAATCTGCAATCCTGCAGCAGCAGCAGCACATCTATGCAAGCTGTCCTTCAACAAGGTGGTCAACAATTTGCATCTAAAAAATATAATGTAAAATACAAGCTCAGATCATTTTTCACTGCGCTCAATGTAAACGTCATTTGTCATCCTCACTCATAGAATCTGTGCCTTATGGGCCTGTCCCATTGGGCAATTTTTTAGGCAACTGTCGGTGACTGTCATAGTCGTAGCTGGTCGCCGAAAAACAGGCGACAATCTACGTCATCCTGGCGACAACCTATGACAGCAACTACATCAGGAGAAGTCAAGCTACGCTCATTGGCATCAAACACACTCGCTGAAAAATGTTCAACATGTTGAAAATTTAGCGGTGACCAGAAAAATGTTACGACTTTTTGCGCGACTGAGGAGACTACTCCCAGCAACCACCGGCGAACATGTGGCGATAAACTAATCGCCTGTAGTTGCCAAAGTGGGACAGGTCCATTAGGATTCTTGCAGTCTGTCTTTAAAGATATATGTCACATATGCCACTTTGATGCTCATTGCTGTATCATAGAAAGTGGAAAAAAAAACAATTGGCAAACTCAAAGAACCTTTGATTTTGTTTTGTTCAATTTGGCTTTTACAATTACACATTGTAGGGGAATTACACTACAAGGCTTCCAAAACTGTAGAGATTAATTGAAGGTAATCATATCCTGGCAAACACTCCCCTGGCAACCTTTTGCTATGAGAGCCCTTCACACAAGCAAGCTGGCTCCAGGGATTCTGTCTGTCATGCCACACCATTTATGCTGAGTACATTTCCCATTGCAACACTGCTGAAAGAGTGCTGTTGTATTTGGGTGTGGCTTTTTAAGGACCACATCTGGGGATCAGAGCTGTGAGAAAAGTTCTGGTTCATCCCTAAATACCTGATGTTTCTGAATCAAAGTGGCATTAAATAAGGGAGTGTGTTATGGAAGTGGCATGATTACTTTGACATGAGGAAATAAAAACACGCATTTATAAGTGCATATCAAAAACTGAGGGTCTTTACCTTAAGCAATAATTTCCCCCGATAAGCATGATCAAATCTTGAGGGATTTAGAAACAAAGTGAAATCTATCCAAATAAATCTTGGGGTAAAAGTAAAGTGATATTGGGACAAATCAAGGGAACACTTTATATTGCACAAATAAGAATTGAATATTTACAACAGCAAAGCACATGCTCTCATGTAAAAAGCAACTGTAAAATAAATGCAAGGAGGGAAGATTGCAGGAATTGAGAAAATTCTTGGAGCCATCTATATAACCAAAAGTCTTGTCTTATTTGTGTCTGTCTGCCCGCAGTGTGTCAATCTGCTTTTCCTAATTTCTTCCAAATGCTTGGACACATTTTTCCCGTCGTGGCGATAAACATCTTCCCGTCGCATTCCCAATATATTTCTGAAGTTATTAATCCTTTAATTTTAAAAAACAGCCCCAAAAACTCACCCATTTCGGAAAGAACACCACGTGACGTCACAATGCACTCCCAAGGCAGGATGGGACACTCTGGGAGGGAGGGGCACTCCAGCGCTCGCGGTGAACGAGGAGTGGCAGCCTCTACTGGCACCCGACTACCTGGTGGGGCGAGTGGTGCCGCAGGCTGGAGCCGAGCCTGGAGCTGGAGTGAGGGCCAAACCCCTGGCTTGGGATGGGGCCGTGACCGGGGCCGAAAAAGAAGCTGCCGTTGGAACCAAGGACGAGCCTGGGTCCGGGGTCAGGGACAAGCCCACTGGAGCCCAGGCGGCGGCCGAGCTGACAGGTGGAGTCTACAGCCAAGGCCAGTCCGAGTACGAGAACCAGGCTGAGTTCCAGGCCCTGGCGCTGTTCTACAAACTGGGTAGGTCCTGGGGCAGGGAATGTGAGTGAGGGGAGGAGGAGGGAGATGGGGTGGGGAGTGGGTGGTCGGAGGAGATGGGGGGGTGGGGTGTGTGGAGGAGAAGGGGAAGGGTGGAGCAGGGAGATGCCTCCTCCCTATCTAGCCTCTCTCCCACCTCCTCTACCACTTCCTCTACCTTGTTATCAAAGTGATAATTTATTCTTGTGATCTGTGCTCACTAACTTAATATTCTGTGTTCTCCCATTGCCTTGACTGGTGTTCATCAAAATGTAGCTATTTTTCCACAAACTGCCAAGGCCTTTCCACTGTCTTCCGCCACAGGTTACAGCCACAAACAATTGTACATAGTCTTAAAGGGTGGCGTGGTCCCAATCACTCAAGAAAATGCTTTGCATGCAATCTTACAATAACATTGCAATCAGCAATGAAATCATGTTAATAGGAGATGGTACTAATTTTGTGTGCATCCTGCACTTGTTCAACATGGTGCAGGTTAAATTATATCAGAACATCCTTTGTTCATCACCATTCATAGTGTCTAAAACTGTCACTAAGAGGATTTACAGACAGGTTAAGAACGATTCTAGATAGTTAAGCATTTAATATATTGCCACAGAGGATGGTAGAGACTTTTGCGTTGTTTAGGGAAAAGTATCTTAAGTGGAAGAAGAAACCACATATATGGAGACAATATGGGGCTGTGGGATTAGCTTTCAATCAACTTGCAAAGTGGCCATCATTAAATCTGATGGGGTAAAAGGCCCCATGCTGATATCTTCAATGGTTATAGGTAATAAAATATCAAATTGTTTATCGCAACAATAAAATGCTGCAAAAGCATTATATTTTCCTAGTTTGCGAGACATTAAAGAAATCTATTATTAGAAGAAAGAACAACGAATGCAACAAGGACATTCACACAATTCAATGCAATTTTCTTAAATGGACATGACACAAAATATTATTTCTTCTCTACTTGCTTGGTGGAAACAGGTTACACTTATTAGCTTTGAGTGGAAACATTTAATTTAAATTGAAAACAACATGTGGATGCCAGGGTTATTTTTTTATTGGAATAAACTAATTCAAAATAAAGCCAGTAGAGTGGAAATGTGTTCTCAGTTGCACACGCAAAGTGATAAGATGGCATTCCACCTTTGAAGTTTTTCAATTGGATAGAGTGGATGTGGAGAGGATGTTTCCACTAGTGGGAGAATCGAAGACTAGAGGTCATGGCTCAGAACTAAAGGATGTTCCTTTCAGAAGGAGATGAGGAGGAATTTATTTTGTCAGTGGGTGGTGAATCTGGAATTCTGCCATATTAGGCTGTGGAGGCGAAATTAATGGATATTTTTCAAGGCAGAGAAAGATAGATTCTTGATTAATACGGGTGTCAGGGATTATGGGGAGAAGGCAGGAGAATGGTGTTAGGAAGGTGAGATAGATCAGCCATGATTGAATGGCGGAGTAGACTAGATGGGCCAAATGGCGTAAATCTGCTCATCTAATTTATGACCTACATTGATCTAATCTTTCTCTTGCAATATTTCCCATCTCTACCTGTCAATTTTAAAGTATACATTTTGAAAGCTTGGTCTGCACCTATTTATCCATTTTGTCCTCTCTGCAATTAAAAAAAAAATGTCCTTTCACTTTTCAAATTCTGAAGAAGGGTTCTGTTTCAGTGCTCATTGATGCTGCTTGACCAGCTGAATACTTCCTGCATTTTCTGTTTTTAGTTTGTATTTTCAGCATCGGCAAGTTTTCTTCAATTAGTGTAAATATCTCCAAAAAAAAGCAAATTTGTTAATTTGTGTGGCTGTTGTTGAATGCAGCAAAGCGTTGAAAAAATATCCAGAGGAATTCCCTGCACTTGAAATAAACATTTTATAACTTTTTCATTCTCTTGAGGATCTGACAAAGGTGGTTTAAATTTAATATCAAATCTAAATCATAGCATCTCATTCAATGTAACACTTCCTTTGTGCTTTCCTATTCAGCCTCGAATATTTGTTGAATTCCTAAAGTGAGAATACATTTCAAAGATCCAAATTTACACTTTGATTCTTAATGCAGGAAACTATTGTAGGGGATTCTTCAGAATAGGGTTAATTGTGGACAGCCAGCCACAAGAAGAAGAAGAATTGGCTTACTCATAGAAGAGAAAAGGTTGTAGTTTAAGGGTGTTATTCTGGTTGTAGGTCCATGGACTGGAGTTCAGCAGGGATTTGTGCTGGGACCTCTGTGATATATATAAATGACTTGGGCGTAAACGTAGATAGGAATGGTTAGTACGTTTGCAGTCAACACCAAAATTAGTGATGTTGTGGACAGTGGGGAGGGCTGTTGAAGTATACAGTGGGATATAGATCAGCTACAGAGAAGGATGAAGACACAGCAAATTGATTTTAACCCTAGCACGTATGAGGTGTTGCACTCCATGTTAAGTGTGATGTTCCATTAACAGAGGTGTGACCAAATATATATTCAGGTACTGGAAATCTGAAAATAATACAGAAAACTTTGGAAATTGTATACTCTCTGAAAAAAACAGTTAACATTTCAAGCTGTCAACCTTTCAAGACAAATGAATAAAATCAGTTTGAATTAGAACTGGAATTTTTTCCATATAAAATGCTAAGCTTGTTCCTTTCTCTGTGGATAGACCCTACAGCCAGTTCTTTTTAACATTGTTTTAATTGAAAGTAACAGCGATTGCACTTTGCAACTATTACTAATTTAATGATGTGAAGAACTGTTGACATTGAATTTTCGCCCTGGTGGTCACATTTGAATACTAAACCCAAATTGAAACTGATGTTTAATGTCAATTTTGCGAGAGGCACATTTAAAACTGGTGGTTAAAGTTAATTTTGAGAATGTAAACATTGATGGTGATGGTATAACATTTAAAATGGAAAATAAAATCACCAGTGCTCGAAGATTTCTGCTGACTTTATTTTGCCATCTGTTCTTAGAGCTAAGTTACGAAGTCCAGTGATACAAAAGTTGCTCATGCTTACCAGTCTCTATGTTCATGTGCTTCAATGACTAATGTGGTTGCTGTTTTTCATTTACAATTTTTTTAAAATGATACAAATTAGCAGAATAAAAGATTGCATTGCTATTTTTATATTTTCAAATGCAAAATTAATTACTCTTCACTGAATTAAAAAACTTATGAAATGAAATTAAGCAAAGTTAAATCATTAACTTGCCAATTGACTTCCCATTGTAAATTCTCCAAATTTGGTGACACCCTGCTGTCATGCCATCTGATAAGTTTAAAACAAATATGCATTTTTTTCTCTCGGCTTGTTTCCCAGAAAGTACGACCTTATGTTGCCTTTTGGATGTGATTATGCAACTGGAAGTACTGCTAGCTTTGGTACTGTTTGAATGCTATATTATCTAATAAGAAAACCTTCAGCCTGTTTCTCACCAAATTGCACCGAATTATATGTTGGAGCAAAGTTTTCATATATGTGTTAAACCTGGTTCTGCAACTGCAATTAAATATTATAAAAGTTACTCAATGCATGCAGAGCACCTTTTTGTACAATTGAGCAAACAAGGAATTCTGTGGGTCAGACAGCATCAGAGGGATTGTCAATGTTTCGGGTCAAGACCCTGCATCAGGACATAAAGGGTGGAGGGAAGATAACCAGATCACCAGTATAAAGAGGTGAGAGGGAGAGTTAAGGCACGTGCTGGCAGGCGATGCTGAAACTAGATGAGGAAGGGTCTGATGGGCAGATGGTTACTGGGTGGTGGTTGGGGGGAGGGGACATGGAGAGAAAGAGGAGGGTGTAAAGAGGGCCAGCGACTGCAAAGTGATAAATGGAGACAACAAAATGCTGTAGATTCGGGAATTAGTTAGGAGGGATGATAGGTAGATGGAATAACTGTGGCAGGAAATCTTACAGCTGCATAAAACCTTAGGTAGAGCACATTTGGAGTAATGTATTCCGTTCTGATGATCACATTACAAGAAGGATGTGGAGGCTTTCAACAGGGTGCAGAAGAGGAAACAGGCCAAGAAAGCACACCAATGTCTCTACTTCCTAAGAAGATTTAGGAAGTTTGACATGTCCCCAACAACCCTCACCAACTTTTACAGATGCACTGTAGAAAGCATTTTATTGCAATGCATCCAACCAAGACAACAAAAACAAGGCCAGACTATCATGTAAACCAAACTCCCTTCCATCTGCACTTCACGCTGCCTCGGCAAGGTCACCAGCATAATCAAGGACGTCTCACCCCAGTCACTCCCTCCCCACTCACATCAGGCCAGAGGTACAGAGGTTTGAAAATGTATACCTCAAGATTTAGGGGAAGTTTGCTCCCAGTTATCAGGAAACTGAACCATCCTCTCACCAGCTACAGTATGGACCTGACCTCCCATATACCTCATCTGAGACCTTTGAACTATCTTTAATCGGACTTTACCTTACACTAAATGTTGTGCACTGTGGACAGCTTAATTGGAATCATGTGCAGTTTTTTCTTTGACTGGATAGCATGTCAACAAAGGTTTTTCATTGCATCTCGGTACACGTGATACCAATAAACTAAACTAAACTAAAAAACAAAACTGTTCTATGTTGAAAACATAGTGATCAAAACCTCATATTGCAGAATTTGCAAATTAAAAAACAAATTAAAGTTAGGGGTTACACCTGTTTCATTTTCATAGATTATTTTAAATTACTATTTATTCATCACTACATTTGTCTCAACAACGAGGAAATGGTGATTACAGGGTGGCACTGAGCTGGTATGGTGCCATATTTATCTATACCAGTGATCTATTTATAACTAGACAGTGAATAACTCAATAATTCATTGACTATAAGAACCTAGGGAAATCCCGAAACCATGAAATGTTTCTAATTTCTAACGATGATAAAATATCCAAAGCAAACTGCTAATATCCTAAATTTAGCTTGGTATCGTTTATCTGAAAACTGAACATTTTAGAACATAGAAACATAGAAACATAGAAAATAGGTGCAGGAGTAGGCCATTCGGCCCTTCGAGCCTGCACCGCCATTCAATGTGATCATGGCTGATCATCCAACTCAGTATCCCGTACCTGCCTTCTCTCCATACCCCCTGATCCCTTTAGCCACAAGTGCCACATCTAACGCCCTCTTAAATATAGCCAATGAACTGGCCTCAACTACCTTCTGTGGCAGAGAATTCCAGAGACTCACCACTCTCTGTGTAAAGAATGTTTTCCTCATTTCGGTCCTAAAGGAATTCCCCCTTATCCTTAGACTGTGACCCCTTGTTCTGGACTCCCCCAACATCGGGAACAATCTTCCAGCATCTAGCTTGTCCAACCCCTTAAGAATTTTGTAGGTTTCTATAAGATCCCCCCTCAATCTTCTAAATTCCATCGAGTACAAACCGAGTCTATCCAATCTTTCCTCATATGAAAGTCCTGACATCCCAGGAATCAGTCTGGTGAATCTTCTCTGTACCCCCTCTATGGCAAGGATGTCTTTCCTCAGATTTGGAGACCAAAACTGTACGCAGTACTCCAGGTGTGGCCTCACCAAAACCCTGTACAACTGCAGTAGAACCTCCCTGCTCCTATACTCAAATCCTTTCGCTATGAATGCTAACATACCATTTGCTTTCTTCACTGCCTGCTGCACCTGCATGCCTACTTTCAATGACTGGTGTACCATGACACCCAGGTCTCGTTGCATCTCCCCCTTACCTAATCTGCCACCATTCAGATAATAGTCTACCCTCATGCACCAAAGTGGATAACCTCACATTTATCCACATTGTACTGCATCTGCCATGCATCTGCCCATTCACTCAGCCTATCCAAATCACCCTGCAGCCTCCAAGCATCCTCCTCACACCTAACTATACCCCCCAGCTTGGTATCATCTGCAAATTTGGAGATGTTGCATTGAATTCCCTCGTCCAAATCATTAATATATATTGTAAATAGCTGGGGTCCCAGCACTGAGCCTTGCGGCACCCCACTAGTCACTGCCTGCCATTCTGAAAAGGACCCGTTTACTCCTACCCTTTGCCTCCTGTCTGCTAGCCAGTTCTCTATCCACATCAATACTGAACCCCCAATACCGTGTGCTTTAAGTTTGTATGCTAATCTCTTATGCGGGACCTTGTCGAAAGCCTTCTGAAAGTCTAGATATAACACATCCACTGGTTCTCCCTTATCCACTCTACTAGTTACATCCTCGAAAAATTCTATCAGATTTGTCAGACATGATTTACCTTTCGTAAATCCATGCTGACTTTGTCCAATGATTTCACCACTTTCCAAATGCGCTGCTATCCCATCTTTAATAACTGACTCTAGCAGTTTCCCCACTACCGATGTTAGACTAACTGGTCTGTAATTCCCCGCTTTCTCTCTCCCTCCTTTTTTAAAAAGTGGGGTTACATTAGCTACCCTCCAATCCTCAGGAACTACTCCAGAATCTAAGGAATTTTGAAAAATTATCACTAATGCATCCACTATTTCTGTGGCTACCTCCTTGAGTACTCTGGGATGCAGACTATCTGGCCCTGGGGATTTATCGGCCTTCAATCCGTTCAATTTACCCAACACCACCTCCCGGCTAACCTGGATTTCACTCAGTTCCTCCATCTTATTTGACCCCCGTTCCACTGCTATTTCCGGCAGATTATTTATGTCTTCCTTAGTGAAGACAGAACCAAAGTAGTTATTCAATTGGTCTGCCATGTCCTTGTTCCCCATGATCAATTCACCTGTTTCTGACTGCAAGGGACCAACATTTGTTTTAACTAGTCTCTTTCTCTTTACATATCTATAAAAACTTTTGCAGTCAGTTTTTATGTTCCCTGCCAGTTTCCTTTCATAATCTATTTTCCCTTTCCTAATTAAGCCCTTTGTCCTCCTCTGCTGGATTCTGAATTTCTCCCAGTCCTCCGGTAGGCTGCTTTTTCTGGCAAATTTGTATGCCTCATCTTTTGTTTTTATACTATCCCTGATTTCCCTTGTTATCCATGGATGCACCACCTTCCCCGATTTATTCTTTTGCCAAACTGGTATGAACAACTTTTGTACTTCATCCATGCAGTCTTTAAATACCTTCCATTGCACATCCACTGTCAACCCTTTAAGAATCACCTGCCAGTCTATCTTGGCCAATTCACATCTCATACCTTCAAAGTTACCTTTGTTCAAGTTCAGAACCCTTGTTTCTGACTTAATTTTGTCACTCTCCATCCTAATGAAGAACTCAACCATATTATGGTCACTCTTGCCCAAGGGGCCACGCACAACAAGACTGCTAACTAACCCTTCCTCATTACTCAATACCCAGTCTAGGATAGCCTGCTCTCTCGTTGGTTCCTCCACATGTTGGTTGAGAAAACTATCCCGCATACATTCCAGGAAATGCGGGATAGCAAGTAGATTTGTTACAATGGTAAGAACAAAAGATTTTTCTTTTAATTTTTCAAAATTTGTATCATCTGTCTTTGGTAGTAAATGCAAACTTTAATGTGGTTAATATACTGCAAATTTGAATATATTTTATAGTACTTTAAAGTAGTGGAATAAAGCAATAAAACATAGAAAATGGTTCCTACATATTTTAAGCTTATTAGCCAGAATAAATCAATGCAGTAAAAACACAAGGTTAAAAGTATATAAAACCTCGGATTTAAATCAGAAAATAGGACTATGGAGAGTGATGCATTACAGTCCACGCACTTCAGGAAAACAACTTGTAAAGTTCTCAATAATTATCAAAAGACTTTGGATGAAAGGGACCTGGACCATCGAAACAGGGTTTTAGTCTCTCCCTTCGGGGGGATGCGACTTTTCTTGTTGTGTCCCCCGTCACCGTCTCCGTCTGTGCTGAGGCCCTAATGGCGGAGCTGGCGGCCTTCCAGCTTCCAGCAGCGGCGGCACGGCTTCGGAGCTTCAGCGACGACCAGGGGTGACCTGGCTGCGGGGCTGCGGTGCTCCAGCGGTGACCTGGCTGCGGTGCTACAGCGGTGACCTGGCTGCGGGGCTGCGGTGCTCCAGAGGCGACCTGGCTGCGGTGCTCCAGCAGTGACCTGGCTGCGGTGCTACAGCGGTGACCTGGCTGCGGGGCTGCGGTGCTCCAGGGGTGACCTGGCTGCGGGGCTGCGGTGCTCCAGCGGTGACCTGAATGCGGCGCTACAGCGGCGACCTGGCTGCGGGGCTGCGGTGCTCCAGTGGCGACCTGGCTGCGGGGCTGCGGTGCTCCAGCGGCGACCTGGCTTCGGAGCTTCAGCGGCGACCTGGCTGTGGGGCTGCGGTGCTCCAGCGTTCCAGCGGCGGGCCCTGTGGTGGTGTTCCAGCGTTCCGGCGACGGCGGTGGCGGCGGCCCGGTTTCGGAGGCTCGGCCACGGGCCTGGTGGACGGCAACACGGAGGCCTGGATCTTCTCAGCACAGAGGGAGAACAAGGAGGGAAGAAGACAGAGACTCTAAGACTTTTGCCTTCCACCACAGTGAGGAGGTGTTTGGTGAACTCACTGTGGTGGATGTTAAATTTGTGTTTACTGTGTGGTTTTGTTACTTTTAATATATGTATGCAGGCATGAAATTTCGTTCAGACCAAAAGGTCTGAATGACAATAAGGGTAATTCAATTCAAATTCAACATTCAAGCAGTTTACCACACTGGTATCGACTTGACCATGTGGATTCAGAGGCTAAGGTACAGTTGCATCCATTAATTATTGCCAAAGCAGGCCTCAAGATTTCATCCAAGTCCTGCTTTTTTGTTTATCGGTCATGTCATTCAGACCTCAATGCCTCAAAAGCTCAGTCAAATTTTTCACAAGTTCCATCAAGGCCATTTGGCACCACTGCACATGTTCAGTGGTCTCCCTGAGTTACGCACATGATTGTGGATCATGATTCTGGAGGATACAAATTACAAGTAATAAGAATAGCTATACTAACTGGTACAATGAATACCCAAACTCGTTCAGTGATTGGATTTTGTTGAAAATTATGGAGCACAAATTTTTTACTGCAATTTGAAAAGTGGTTATTTTAAATTATAAAATAACGATTATAATTTGATGTTGTGAAGCAGCAAATAATGTCATGACATAGGAAGAGAGCCATCAAATACATGGAGCTTTAATTTTTTTTCAAATATTTTCAAGTACTGGCTATGCTCATTTGGAAGCTTAAGAAGTACAGTGCCTTCCATAATGTTTGGGACAAAGACCCATCATTTATTTATTTGCCTCTGTACTCCACAATTTGAGATTTGTAATAGGAAAAAAGTCACATGTGGTTAAAGTGCACATTGTCAGATTTTATTAAAGGCCATTTTTATACATTTTGGATTCACCATGTAGAAATTACAGCTGTGTTTATACATAGTCCCTCCACCCCCCTCCCCCCCCCCCCCCCCCATTTCAGGGCACTATAATGTTTCGGACACATGGCTCTACAGGTCTTAATAATTGCTCAGGTGTGTTTAATTGCCTCCTTAATGCAGGAATTAGAGAGCTCTCAGCACCTAGTTTTTCTTCCAGTCTTTCCATCACACGAGGGCCAAAGTTGTGCCAAAGTCAAAGAAGCCATTATGAGACTGAGAAACAAGAATAAAACTGTTAGAGATATCAGCCAAACCTTAGGCTTATTCTCTCTATAATAAAGAAAAATTCCCAAACACCTGTCCGACAGATCAGAAACACTCTTCAGGAGTCAGGTATGGATTTTCCAATGACCACTGTCCGCAGCGATTTCATGAACAGAAATACAGAGGCTACACTGCAAGATGTAAACCACTGGTTAGCAGCAAAAATAGGTTGGCCAGGTTACAGTCTGCCAAGAAGTACTTAAAAGAGCAACCACAGTTCTGGAAAAAGGTCTCGTGGACAGATGAAATTATGATGAATTTATATTAGAGTGATGGCAAGAGCAAAGTATGGAGGAGGGAAGGAACTGCCCAAGGCATACCACCACATCTGTGAAACACGGTGGTGGGGTTGGTATGGCCTGGGCATGTATGGCTGCTGAAGGTACTGGCTCACTTATCTTAATTTTATTTAAATCTTTTTATTTGAATTTCACAGCAATTTGCATACATACAATGATAACAGACAGTGATAGTCAGGACATAATTGTACAACAGTATATAAGCGACCCTCAAAGCCCTTACCCTTACCCCCCTCAATCCATCCGAACCAGGTCGGAACCAAACGGGGACAAACAACACTCACATACGTACACATCCACACAAATACGATAAGATAAACAAAACAAAATGTACAAAAAGAAAAGGTGTGTGGGGGGGAGGGGGGGGTTGAGAGGAGAGCAGCTGCAATAAGACAGAGCAGTGATAGAAGGCACTCAGTCCTTTTCCGAGTCCGGAAACAAGTTGAGAGAGTTAACAAGTTCCAGGAAAGGGTTCCATGTATCTAGGAATGTCTTGGTAGAGCCTTTGAGAAAAAACCTAAGTTTTTCAAGCTTTAAATTGTAGAGCACCTCCTTGATCCAGCGGGGGTGTGTCGGGGGACAGATAAGCCTCCAGTTAAGGAAGATCAGTCTCCGGGCTAACAAGGTTGTAAAAGCCAGGACACACTTCAACGCAACAGAGAGGTTGGTGTTGGGAGGAGTACCAAAAATAGCTGACAGTGGGTTTGGAGGAATAGTCTGGCCATAGGCTCTGCTTATCACGTCGAAAGCACTCCTCCAAAAGGCTGCCAGCTTAGGGCAAGACGAAAACATATGGCTATGGTTGGCAGGGGATTGATTACATCTGTTGCAGGTGTCCTTGGCAGCGTGGTATATTCTAGATAATTTTGCATTTGTGTACTGGACTCTGTGAAGGACTTTGCATTGGATTAGGCTATGACGGGCACATATGGAGGAAGAATGGATCAAATCCAAGGCAGAGTCCCATTGCTGGTCTGTTTGTTTCATATTCAGCTCGCCCTCCCATGCAGCTTTTAATGAGGTATGAGGATTCAATATTACCGACCCTAACAAGTTATACAAAAAAGAGATGCATTTCTTCCGGTTGGGATCTAGAGCTAGTATGGAATCGGTCAGGGTTTCAGGGGGGCGATTTGGGAAGTGAGGGAATGTCTTCTTTACAAAATCCCTAATCTGGAAAAAATGGAAAAGGTGGGAGTTTGGGAGGCTGTAGTTGGACGAAAGCTCTGCAAAGGACGAAAAAATGCCATCCTTGTATAAGTTTTTGATACTACTGATACCATTACTATGCCAGGTTTTGAATGCGGAGTCTGTACTTGAAGTTTTAAAGATGTGATTTTTAAGCAGTGGGGTCAAGATGGAAGGGCCTTGTAAACCGAAGTTTTTCCTGAGTTGACTCCATATCTTGAGCGAGAGGGAAGCAATTGGGCCTGCACCCACAGATGTTGTAGAAATGGGGAGTTTGGAGCATCACTACTTGGTGAATGGATGATGTTAAGGAGACGCCTAGTATTGTGGGAGAACTGTCGGTCTGGCATGAACCCTGTTTAATCTAACGAGATAATAGAGGGCATCACTTGTTGAAGACGGAGCGCAAGGACTTTAGAGAGGATTTTGAGGTCCACATTCAGGAGTGAAATTGGTCTGCAGCAACTACAGAGCAGGGGATCGTTCTCCTTTTTAAGAATTAGGGAGATAGTAGCCCACGACAAGGTGGGCAGTAGGCAACCATGTAGAAATGCCTCATTGTACATATCTCTCAGGACAGGTGCGAGGAGAGCAGGGAAAGCTTTGTAATATTCTACAGGGCCAGGCGACTTTCCGCTTTGCAATGATGTGAGGGCTGCTTGGACCTCAGCAAAAATTAAGAGGCCACCCAAGTCTCGTGGCTTCATCGTCAATTCGGGGAAACGTCATGCTACGGAGCATGTCATCTGCAGTGGGCGGACAATCAGAAGCGTATAGTTCAGCGTAGAATTTAGCAAATGCTTCATTAATTCTAAGAGGATCAGTGTGGATCTCCCCTAAGCTAGATCTAATGGTTGGAATTAGCCGTGAAGTCGCCTCGCCTATCAGGCCAGAAACTTCCCAGCTTTATCCCCAGATTCAAAAAAGTGTTGCCTAGATTTAAGCAGTTGTAGCTTGGTTTTATTAGTAGACGTGAGGTCAAAGGTGTAACCTAAGGCGTTCTTTATAAAAATTAGGGTCTGGGTGAGATGCGTATTTGTCATCAATGTCCTTTATTTTTCGTAACAGGTCTGCCATTTGGGACGTCTCGGCTCTTTTCAGGTTGGAGACAAAAGAGATAAGTTGGCCCCTAATATAGGCTTTTGAAGCTTCCCAGAGTATACCTCTTTCTATGTCCGGCAAGTCATTCAGCTCAAAATATAAAATGATTTGGGAGTGCAAGAATTGCTTGTAGTGAGCCTCTGCTAGTAATGAGGAGTTGAACCCACTGTTTAAAGGGGTTAGTTCGTTTACGAAAGTGGAGATCGAGGGAAGTCACAGCGTGATCTGATATCACGATACTATGATACTCGCTGGATTTGATTTAGGAGAGTAGTCCGTTATCTAAGAGGAAGAAGTCTATACGGGTATAGGTGTGGTGCACGTGGGAAAAAAATGAAATAATTTAGTTGTGCGAAATGTATGTCTCCATGGGTATGTGAGCCCAAGTTGTTTGGCAAAAGCATGCAAAGTCCTACCTGATTTAGTTAAGGTAGAGGCTTTGTTCAAAGATCTGTCCAGTATAGGGTCTTGGACCAGATTAAAATCTCCACCCACAATGATGTGATGATTTTCAATGTTTGGGAGAGATGTAAAAAATGTGGTTACAAATGAGCTGTCATCCCAGTTGGGACCGTAAATACTGGCCAATATGACAGGTGTGTCTTGCAGTTTACCAGAAACCATGACAAAGCGGCCAGCAGGGTCCTCCACAGTTTTCTGTGGTTCGAACATAACGTTTTTACGAATCAGGATAGCAGCACCCCTAGCCCTATCATTAAATTTCGGATGAAATAAGTGGCTAATCCAGCCTCTCTTAAGCCGTGTTACCTCTCTGTTGCGAAGGTGGGTCTCTTGAATAAAAAATATATCGCCCTTAAGCTGTTGCAAGTGGGCCACGATCCTATCAGTCTTAGTTGATGATACAACTGTTGATGGTAGTAGCATAATGAATTCCGAAGTGTATAGAAACGTCCTATCTGCTCAAAAACATGATTACATTGCTGTGTCCCAAATATTATGGTTCCCTGAAATGGGGGGACTAGGTATAAACACTGCTGTAATTCTATATGGTGAAACCAAAATATATAAAAATGGCCTTTATTAAAATCTGACATTGTGCGCTTGAATCATATGTGATTTTTTTCTATTACAAATCTTAAATTGTGGAGTACAGAGGCAATTAAATAAATGATGGGTCTTTGTCCCAAACATTATGGAGGGCACTGCAACTAAACATTCAATGTACATTGACACTTGGTGCAAGAATGTTATTGGATACTGCATTAAATTGAGACGTAATTTTTCTGATTGGTAAAGCATAAAAAATGGCATAATTTGAAGAAGAGCCTCAGCGTCGTGAACAACGTTAATCTCACAATCAGTACTATTTATTTCATAAGTTGTCTGACCTCCATATTTTCCCTCAGTAGAAGGGCGAACTACGTCACAAAATTAATCTGCAGCAGAAACAGCAAATAGAAGTACTCAGCAGGTCAGACAGTATTTATGGATTGAAAAATAGAAGTAATGTTTCAGGTCAAAGAAGCCTTATTAGGGAATCAGAGATTCTCAAAAATAGTTTAGTTTATTATTGTCATGTGCACAGTGGTACTGTCAAAAGCTTTTTTGTGTGCTATCCAGTCAATGAAAAGAATAGTCTTGATTATAATCAAGCCATCCACAGTGCACAGGGACAAAATAAAGGATATAATGTTTAGTGCAAGATAAAGTCCAATAACATCTGATTAAAGATAGTTCAAAGGTCTCCAATGAGGTAGATGGTAGCGCAGGACGGCTTTCTAGTTGATAATAGGATGGTTCAGTTGCTTGATAATAGTTGGGAAGAAACTGTCCCTGAATCTAGAAGTATTTTCAAACTTCTGTACCTCATGCTTGATGGAAGAGGGGAGAAGAGGGAGTGACGAGGGTGAAACTGATCCTTGATTATGCTGGTGACCACGCTCACGCAGCGGAAAGTGTAGATGGAGTCAATGGAAAGGAGGTTGGTTTGTGTGATGGTCTGGGCCATGTCCACAACTCTCTATGATTTCTTGAAGTTTTGGATGGAGCCCATTCTAAAATCATGCTGTTATGCTTCCTGATAAAATGCTTTCTCTGGCGCACCTACAGATGTTGGTAAGGGATTCAACACAAAACGTCACCTATTGATTTTCTCCAGAGATGCTGCCTGACCAGCTGAGTTCAGCATTTTGTGTCTATCTTCAGTGTAAACCAGCATCTGCAATTCATTCCTGTAGGGCAGTGGGGGCGCTGTGAGTCGGCTGCCCTGCCAGCAGCATGTTATTTTGACTTTTTTTGTTTTTTTGGTGTGTCTATTGTTAGTTTATGTGTCTCTTGGTGTGTCTTGAGTAGGAGGGGGTGGTGGGGGAAAAAAGGGGGAAACCGCTTTTGGTCACCTCCTCGATGGAGAGGCAAATTTTTCCATGTCACCTCCCTTGCAGCATAACAGCATGGATAGGAGCAGCCTTTCCTGAAGTGAGGCCCAGAGCTTCAGCAGCAGGCGCAGCGTGGACTTTTTCCATCGCGGAGCAGGCGAACCCTTGCCGGGGGTCGCCAGGAAGGAGTGCTCCGATTGCTGCACTGGTGACTTTGGCATCGTGGGGCTGTGGTCTGCGGAGCTTCTAGCCGCGGGTGTGGCGTGGACTTACCATCCGGAATCTGGGATCCCTTGCCGGGCATAGCCGGAGAAGAGCTCCGACCGCCGCGTTCTCCGGTAGGAAAGTGGGCACTCCAAGCCGCTGAGTGTGTTCGGCCTGTACATCAGGCCATCCGTAGCAGCGACTACGGAGGGTTCATGTCCCCGACCATGGATGAACAAAGGAGGAGGACTAACTGAACTTTGTTGCCTTCCACCTCAGTGAAAAAAGCTGTGGTGGATGTTTGTGTTAAATTCTATTGTGCATTGTGTGTTCTTTTTTAAGTGTATCGCCGCTGGCAAATTTATTTCACTCTACCTTCGGGTGCATGTTTCAAATAAAATTGACTTTGACTTTACTATACATTAATAAGGATATAGTGGCAGATTATTATATCGTTCAAGAGATTGCTCCCTCTAGCCACTTAGGAGAACACATGGGGTTTGGAGAATGTCGTTTTACGCATGTGAGCTCTCTACGAGACTTTCAACGCTTCTCGAAAGATAAATCTTCATAACACAGTCTTTTGATTAATAGTTTCTTTATTGTTGAAGAAAAACAGTAAGATATTCATCCAACCTTCTTCTTTAACTCGTACACTTTAATCTTTGACAAAGCATGTCGCTTTTAAACGTTAGAAAACTCCTCATGTAGGAAAGCTCCTCATGGTCGAAAGATATTCCTTCTTACCATGCTGGCTCCAAAACTAAACTAAAAAGCTAACAGCTACTCTGCAAGAAACCCAGCTGCAAACACGCCTCCGACTAAGTAATAAATCCCACCCACATAATTACAGGCAGACTAAATTTAAAGGCAAATGCCATAATTTATGACATACAAAATTAAGCCAAATGGGCACTACAAAGGATTGTTGAGGAAATGCCAAAACTTCCTAAGCCTTGTAAGGAAGTATAGGCACTAGTGTGCTTTATTGGCCATTGCTTCGATGTGGCTGCTCCAAGCCAAATTACTGATGATTTTTATTCCTAAGAACTTAAAGCTTTCAACCATTTCTACTTCCACGCCATCAATGCATAATGAGGTATGTGTACCACTTCACTTCCTGAATTTGATCAAAAACTCCTTTGTCTTACTGACATTGAGAAAAAGGTTGGTGTCTTGGCATAAGGTGATCATTGATGAGGAGGTTCTCAATCCTTCCTGTACTCCGTCGCATCATTTTTGATATCCGGTCCACTCCGTGGTGTCATCTGTGACTATGTAAATTGGATTGGTATTCGGCTGCCCAGTCATGCGTGTATAAGGAGTATAGTAGGTGGCTGTGATTTACTGGAAAATGCATTCATATTCTGGGATTCATTTATGGTAGGTTCTGGGATTCCATTGTCTAAAGTGTGCATAACAAGGAGCTCAATAGATGAACAATATTTTTGAGGCAGTGACTTATTATCCTTTTTTTCTTGCTTTTGGCTTTATTTCTGTATTTTTTCCTAATTTTAGTCTCTTTTTTGAAAGATGCTTTAGTTTCTTGCATTTAACTATGATTTACAACTTTGTTTATGCTCATTAAAGTCAAAATTGTTATAGCTGGGTTATGGTACTCATCCAATTTTGGAAAACTGCTGCCAACATCGGTCTTACCAGGCTACATAACCTTCCACTACTCGAGCCAACACAAATGGCTCAGCAATGATCTTAGGTACAAAAAAAAAATCATCAAAATGATTTGCAAAGTTCAGAAAGTCAACTTTACTTGAAATTTCCACAAGACTTCAACAGAACAGCAAATAGTAAAAATGAAAACAGTTATGGAAAGCGTCACATTATAAGTGGTCATTACAGGCCTACAAAGAACAAGTAGTTAACTAATGAGTTAACTAATGAGTGGCTAGGTATATGGACGTGAAGGGAATGGAGGGGTATGGTCTGAGTGCAGGTAGATGGGACTAGGGGAAAATAAATGGTCAGCACGGACTGCAAGGGTCGAGAAGGCCTGTTTCCGTGCTGTAATTGTTATATGGTTATATGGTTAATGAGACTAACGATTGCCAAGCCCCTGGAATTAATGGCCACTAAGACAATGGAAGCATTGCTTGTGATCTTCCAAAATTCCCAATATTTTGGAAAGATCTCAACTGATTGCAAAGTTAGAAATGTAACATTCTTATTCAAGTTAGGAAGGAACCAGAGAGTGAGCAACCATTGGCATCTGTTGTACTGACATCTGTGATTTAGGAAAATGAGGTAGGTATTCATTTTTTGGGCAACAATGGTAAGATATCATAATACAAACAGGAGGAGTCACAATAGTTTTTAAAAAGCAAAATCATATTTAACCAATTTATTATGTTTAAGAAGGAACTGCAGATGCTGGAAAATCGAAGGTAGACAGAAATGCTGGAGAAACTCAGCGGTGAGGCAGCATCTATGGAGTGAAGGAAATAGGCAATGTTTCAGGTCAAAACCCTTCTTCAGTGGGGGGCGAATGTCAGACTTTTGGCTGAAGAACAAAAAGAAAAAATATTGTTTAAATAAAGAAATGGACCGTTAGTTGTTCTACTAATAGGTGGATGGAGCGAATGGTGATTTTGAACCATTTTAGCTTAGTTTAATTTAAAGATACAGCGTGGAAACACGTAGTCAATGCCGAACAGTGATCAAAGTACTATCCTACACACTAGCGACAATTCAAAGTGTGTAGGATAGAACTAACGCAGTGGTTCTACCTTTCCTCCCACAATGCAAAGATAAAGACATCATGAAAGCATGGGTTTCTCTCGGGCGTTCACCTCCCCATACCATAAAGACGTACGATACACTCGCTGGAATTTAGAAGATTGAGGGGGGATCTTATAGAAACTTACAAAATTCTTAAGGGGTTGGACAAGCTAGATGCTGGAAGATTGTTCCCGATGTTGGGGGAGTCCAGAACAAGGGGTCACAGTCTAAGGATAAGGGGGAATTCCTTTAGGACCGAGATGAGGAAAACATTCTTTACACAGAGAGTGGTGAGTCTCTGGAATTCTCTGCCACAGAAGGTAGTTGAGGCCAGTTCATTGGCTGTATTTAAGAGGGCGTTAGATGTGGCACTTGTGGCTAAAGCGATCAGGGATTATGGAGAGAAGGCAGGTACGGGATACTGAGTTGGATGATCAGCCATGATCACATTGAATGGCGGTGCAGGCTCGAAGGGCCGAATGGCCTACTCCTGCACCTATTTTTCTATGTTTCTATGGACAGGCCTGCAGCATAACTGGCCTTTGCAAACCGCTGGCAGATCCACTGCCCTATGGCACCAGGGACCCGGGCCCGACCCTGGCCATCCCTGGCAACTGTCTAGGCCCCCATCCTGCTGGACGCCCTGACACACCAGCTCAATCTCACACATTGCAGTGTGTAGGATAGAAACAATGCACCGGAACACTGGGAGAAAACCTGCGCTGCTACAGGGAGCACCCGAGGCTTGGATCAAATCCAGGCCTCTGGTGCCATGAGGCAGCAGCTCCACCAGCGACCCACAGAGCCTGCACAACCACCAGAAGCCAATCAAACCACAAATCTGCACGTCTCTCTATCCGGGTGGAAATCCGAACACCCGGAGGAAACCTACGTTGCCACAGGGAGGATCGAACTCGTGTCATGGTGCTGTAAGGTAGCAACTCTACCACGACGTCACTGTGCCGTCCCAAGGTATTGCATATTTTGTGTCCTTTACTGTTTATTGTATAGTGAATGTTTATTAGTTGTTTTTCCAATAGTACTGTACATAGTATTCCCTTTCTTCGGTTATAGCAGACAATTGGTAATAATGGCCACCATCTCCCCACAAGTGGACTGTTATATCGAGGTTTTACTGTACTGCATACTGATACAAAGTCGATGGCTACAATATGTTATTTACATGAGTTTTCATTTCAAAACTGATACAAATGTTTTGCAAAAATGAACACAAAACTAGTTCACTTCCACTATTGTAAGTACTGGTTCTGTACAATTAGTCATAAATTGGTGTATGATGTTAAAATTTTCTTATGTCATTTGGAAATAAATTTTCCTTGTATATCAACATGAACTGATGATCAATCTGAACCTTGTATTGCCAGTTTGATATCTAATTATCTGAATAGGAATTATCTAGTCAAATCTCGATCAGATATGGTTATAGATTGCTGCATCTGTACATATATGGGTGATTGCTGGTCGGCATGGGCATGGTGGACCGAAGGCTCTGTTTCCACACTGTATCTCCAAACTAAACTACATACAGATATTATATTAATAAGCTGCATGTTGGCACCAATGCTTCTGCTGATACAGTTAAAGAATAAATAAGCACACACATCAGTGCACAGTATCGAGGCTTACAAGAGTGAAATAAATATTTTAAAAACTGAAATGGTTACTCGACATGCTATCATTTAAACGACAGGAAGGAATACAGCTTATGCTGGCAAATGCTTACCAGCATTTGGCTTGTTGTATTGTTCCTTTTTCACAGAGTTGTGAATTTATGGAAGTCTCTGCTTCAGAACGCAGTAGAGGCCGATTCACTGGATGCATTCAAAAGAGAGTTAGATGGAGCTCTTTGAGCTAGCGGAATCAAAGGGTATGGGGAGAAGGCAGGAACGGGGTACTGATTGCGGATGGCGGGGTACACATTGAATGGCGGTGCTGGCTGGAAGGACCAAATGACCTATTCCTGCACCTATTGCCTATGTATCTTTGAAATGAGAACAAGTTTCCTTACTCCACATTTAAACTCTTGCAGTGTGTAATGGCTGGGTAGGCAAGCATCAAAAGCCACTTTATGCTGAGATTTACATATCACCACTTTTAAAGATGCTTCCGGCCATGTTGATGTGGAAAAGTTTGTTTAATTGAACAATGCTGCATCAACTGTTCCCCATGCAAATGTTTGTGCCGAAGAACCATAAACTAGGGAAGCAATAATCTGAATAAATATCCTTGAGGCCCCAAGGGAAAGCAGATAATGGATCCAGTTTCACTGGTCCCTCGGCAGTGTCAGTCATTTGGCAGAATGCCTTATTATTAGAACTCCCAAACAGAACCAAGACCGTGCTAAACTGATGGCAAGAGGGGCCCCTCATGCACAATCAGAATCACAGATCACACACCACCACCCACATGAAGGAGCTGGATGGCAGTAGTGGGATTGAGACCACCATCTAACTCCTCCTGGAATTGCATCTAGTCCCTGAGATGCACTGATCCTTGTCTTTTTTTATTCATTTTAATTTCTTTTTGTTAGAAGTAAGTACAGTGATGTGTTACCTAAGTACCTGATACATACATACACATTACCATTCTTGTACAACTTCTTATTTTTAATTTAATAATAAAAGAGCAGTGATAGAAAAAGGAAAATAAAGGGTGTCAAGATAGATAGACAAGCGAGTAGAAACAGATAGTGAGAGAGACAAAGAGCAGAGATAAGAAGCTAAGAAGATTGAGAAAAAAGAGAAAATAGAAAGAAAGAAAAGAAATTAGGAGAGATATACCTATTTAGTATCTTTACCCATCCGTTACCCGGTTCTGAACTATTTAATTTCTAAGATTATGTTATGTTGCACCATATGCTTGTAAGAAGTCGATAAAAGGAGACCAAATCTTTAAGAATTGGTCTACTTTGCCTAGTAGGAGGAATCTTATTTCTTCAAGATGTAGCGTATCCGACATATTTGAAATCCACATTTTGAACGTTGTCGTGGTTTCATTTTTCCAAAATATAAGTTTTTTTGATGTTATTAAACCATAATTAAAGAGAGCTTCTTGGAACGTAGTTAATTTATGTCCCCCTTCCATTGATCCGAAGATAATCAGTTCTGTATTGCGGTTCAATTTTGTGTTGAATAGTTTTGTAAAAGTTCCAAAGATTTCATTCCAAAATTTTTGTACAAGAGACAAAGGAATGTGCATTATGAGGTAGACATTTGTCACAAATGGGGGAAACATTTGGAAATATTTTATTCAATCTGGTTTTCGAGTAATATAATGTATGTAACATTTTTAATTGAATTAAGTTATACCTTACATTAATCGAACATTTATGTACATATAATCGATTTTTTTCCCATCTGTCTTTCGGGATTTTTATCAATTATGCCTGTTCCCAGTCCCTTCTAATTGCCTCTGTCGTTGGTGTTTCTATATTTAAAATTATATTATATAAATATGATATTAAATTGCTTGATTCTGCCTTTCTGTTCATTCCTTCCTGTAATAAATCTGAGGTTAGAGTTTGATATCCTTGTATATCTTTTTTCAAATAATCTTGAATTTGAAGGTATTTGAAATATTGGTAACTTTTCAGATTATATTTTAGTTGTAATTGGTGGAATGATAGAAGTTTTCCCATTTCATACATATCTCCAATCATTTAAATTCCTATTCTTTCCCAATGGATAAACGTTTTATCAATAATAGATGGTTTGAATGAGGGATTGGTAGCTATTGGGGAAATAGTCCCATATGAAGTTTGTAATATCAGAGTTTTTTTTTAAAATATTTTTTTTGGTAAATATATTGGTATTGATTGAAATAGGTGGAGAATTTGTGGTAAAAATGTCATTTTTATAGCATTTATTCTGCCTATTAAGGACATCGGCAGTGTTTTCCAGAATTTAATCAACCCATTCAATTTAGTTAATAAAGGCATATAGTTTGCGTTGAGTAATGATTTATATTTCCTAGTAATTTGGATACCAATTTTTCTGTTGCAATTCTAAAAGGGAATTTCAACAAATGTGTCGGCTCTTGAGGTTTTATCATCATAATTTCGCTTTTGTTCCAGTTTATTCTATATCCTGAAAAAGAACCAAATTCCTCTATTAAATTTAGTATATTTGGTATACTAATTTGCGAATTTGTAATATATAATAATATGTCGTCTGCATATAATGACATTTTATTATTTGAGTGGTATTATATCCATGAATATTCAGATGACTTCTTATACTTTCTGCTAAGGCTCAATCACAGGTGCGAATAGCAGGGGTGATAATGCACACCCCTGTCTATTGCCCCTTGATAATTGGAATTTCGGGGATAATATATTATTAGTCAGTATTCTAGCCGTCGTCTTATCATATAATAATTTTACCCATGAGATAAAATTATCTCCCATATTAAATTTTTGCAATACTTTGAATATTGCCATACTACTTGATCAAAAGCTTTTTCTGCATCCAATTAAATAATTGCTAAGTCTTCCTCTTCAGTTTTATGTGAGTACATTATATTAAGCAGCCGTCTCAAATTGTTGAATGAGTATCTCTTGGGTATGAACCCCGTTTAATCCGGATTTATTAGTTTGCTAACATATTTACTCAATCTTCTCGCTAGGGTGTTTGCTAATATTTTTTTATCTGTATTTAGGAGTGCTATGGCTCTATATGAGCCTGGGTCTTCTAGATCTTTATCCTTTTTAGGTATAAGTGTAATAGTTGACTCGGTTAGTGTTTCTGGTAGTATATTTGTCAAGGCTCATGTCAAACTGGAGGATAATACAGGGCTCACAAGGACACACATTAAAACAAAAATGTATGTGTCTTTTGCCAAAATTTATCAACTTGGCAAAATATGCCCTATGGTGTTCACACAATTTGCTGCTCTGCAAGGAGCTGTGTGTGGTCAAATGTAGTATGCCAGTGCACTACAATGTCCAAGACAAAATACTGCAAGACACTCCAAAGCTTTATGTAGCCATCATAAAGTCAATTGGGAAAGGTCACAATGCAGGCCTCTCCTCCCATTACACATGCACGGGCTGGAACCCTGGGACCTGTCAATAACGAGGGAACCCTTTGGTCGACTATTTTTTAATATTTTATTAACTATTTTGGAATGGTCTGTCAAAAAAAAGATAGATTATTCAATCAGGTGGAGCAGAAACTAACTTTAGTGTGTCCGTTAATTACCTACCCCAAAATAAAGGCATTAATAATACAAGGAGAGGGCAAAAGCTCTATAATGTATTGTTGGGCACTGACACCAAAGCTATTCATTCTGCTGGTATGTGAACTATGTAATCATAAACTTTCCAGCACTCTGTTCCAGTATGGTGATGTTAGTTCAACATTAAATACTGTAGATGCTAAACATCTGAAAGATAAACATAAAACACAGGAAATACTTAGCAAAGTTTCTGATTTCAAATTGTTGCCTCTCCATCAGAACTTGGAAAAGGCGAGATATGGAAGTGGCGCAGGGTGAAGAGGTATAAAATGATAATGAAGCAGTAGCCCCCAATAGTTACCCCACAGAATGAAGAATAAAGTCACAAGATTGCTTGTCTGCAAATTTGAATATTACCGTTGGCGATTTAAAAAAACATAATTTTGTTAGAGATTCATCAAAAGTTGAGATCCATAAACTCTGATAGTTTAGCTAAAGGATAGTTTAGCCCAGAGAGTTTATATCACTTTTCTACATCTTCAGCCACCTACACTGCAGTGGAGAAAAATATTTTAATCATTCCAGTGGTTTAATTACAGTAATTAGGAAGGCATGAGGAATTACAGTAATTATTAATTGTAACATCAGTCTTCAGCGATGTGACGTTGTCCAACATGTCCCAGCTACACTACTCCCACCTGCCTGCGTTTGGTCCATATCCCTAAAAACCTGTCCTATCCATGTATCTGTCTAGCTGTTTCTTAAACGTTGGGATAGTCCCAGCCTCAACTACCCCCTCTGGCAGCTTGTTCCATACACCTTCCCCCCCTTTTTGTGAAAAAGTTACTCCTCAGATTACTATCAAATCTTTTCCCCTTCACCTTAAACCAATGCCCTCTGGTCCTCGATTCACATACTCTGGGCAAGAGACTCTGTGCATCTACCCAATCTATTCCTCTCATGATTTTATCCACTATAAGATCACCCCTCATCCTCCTGCGCTCCAAGGAATAGAGTTCCAGCTTACTCACTTTCCCTATAGCTCAGACCCTCTAGTCCTGGCAACATTCTCGTAAATCTTCTCTGTACACTGCTCTCCCTGATGAGAGTTCTGCAACATCCTCTCTCGCTACGATACGATATGATAAAACTTCATTCATCCCCGGAGGGAAATTGGAAATTGGTCTGCCGACAGTCACAACACACAAGGTACACAAACACTTGAAATTAAAAGTGAAAACAAAAAGAAAAAGACAAGCGACTGCCGTGTCTAAAGCGCCTTCACCGGAACAAATGAAAAAAACAAAAAACAAATGCAGGCTTATCCCATGGGGAGAGGATTCTAAACTAGAGTGCCGTCTCCCTCCCCCAAGCCGGGTCCCCATTGTACTTCATGGCGATCCCCTCCCCCCTCACGCTCACCAACCGCTCCCGTTGTTGTCGAGGCACCTGCTGCCACCGCCGAGTCTCCCACTGATGCTGCTGAGGCTAATTTGGCCCAAACAGGCCTTGCCGCCCAGCTTAACCGCAGTCCCCTGGGAGGCCTGCGGGGCGAATTGGGCCGACCGGGCGATTTCCGATCTTTGATTGTCATTCTGGTTGTCGACGGTGCAGTTATTCGGCATGTGGATCGGGCCCGCGATGCTCCCCGGGACAAGCCCACCGCACGCACGGCCCCCCGGGAAACTCCCGCCGTGCGCGCGGTGGCCGTCTCCCCTCGTGCTACTCCCCCTCTGTGACTTTTTTGCATATTTTTCATTAATTTGTTCTATATCTGTCTACATCGCTGTCTATATCTCTTGTTTTCCTTTCCCCTAACTAGTCTGAAGAAGAGACTCGACCCAAAATATTACCCATTCCTTCTCTCCAAAGATGTTGCCTGTCCCACACAGTTACTCCAGCATTTTGTGTCTATCTTCGGTTTAAACCAGCAGTCCATCCTACACATGCCAGTGCCCCTTTCTGCCCACACATAGAGGCAAAGACTGTGCTGCCAGGTTATTCCAGAGACTGCTAGCAGCACCTCTTCAATCCCCAAAAGCTGAACTGCCAGGATCAACCTGAGACTCCTCTCAGAGCAAGAGTGAACTGCAGGAAGAAGACTGAGATTTCCAATGCCTCCTCCTTCGAAGACCAAGACTGAGATACTGGGACAAGTCTGAGATAGCCAGAACCACAGCACATGTGCTGTGATGGTGGGGGACAGCGCCCCCATGCAGTCCTGGACTTTCTTACCACTGTAAGTAAAATGCAACACACGGGTTCTCCCCACTGCGAGTGTCGGTGAGGTGATTGCCGAACCCGGAGTCAATTCCCGATGCCACAGTCCAAAAATATATTGTTTTGAATATCTGATGAAAGATTTAGCAGGGGAAAACAGACACGATTATCCTCCAAATCTACTTCAGGTTCGACCATAAATTCATTTCTCATCACAGCTAGCAGGAGATCCCTCCCTCCGCATTTGGTTTGTGGTTTTGATTATTGATTGTGATTCCAAATACAATTGCATTCTTGGTTAAGACCAGTTGTACTACACTTTGATAGCACCACAGAGTGAGTTATTGTGCTCAACATTCGGGATTCAGTACATGAAATGTTTATACTATGTTGATTATAACTGTTGATTATATATTTTTCTACATTCTAAGAGAGTGTTTCTGCTTGTGCATTGCGTGTTTTATTATATCTATTTTTATTACTCAACTAGACTAAGTCGGACCCGTTGGGTCCCATTCTCACATGGGAGGCCTGGTCCCCCATTTCAATATTCCACCTCTGCACTAATTCCAATATTCCACCACTCACGCATAGCCCCCAACTGCACAAGCACGGATGACGGGTTCCCATTGTGACGCCCCTGATCCCCATCCTCCTCCACCCCCACTCCACCCCATGTCCTCCCCCCCACGCACTCGCTCCATCCCCCCCTCAAACCCCCCTCCCCCCCATCCACTCTTAGCGGCTCTCCGGCTGCACAACCATTCCCTCCCATTGGGTTCTCATTGTGACATAGAACACGCAGGTATTACTGCACAGGTGCAGCTGACAGGCACGGCAAGTGGAAAAGGGATTTATTAAAGCTTAAAATGTGAATAATAAAATATAACATCAATTAAAACGTTAAAGAGGAGATTTATTCAGTCCATTCTTTCTTGTTGCGTTTCTTGTTGCGATCTGCAGCCGGGAGAGGGGGTCGGCATCAGGCAGGGGCTGTCGGAGGCCGGTGGGGGGAGCGTCCTGCACCCTGGGGAGGGGCACCGCTTCAGGTCGGGCTGTCAGGGGCTGGTGGGAAGGGGGGAGCGTCCGGCAGCCGGGGGAAGGGGATGGCTTTAGGTGGTGGCCAGTGGGGGTGGGGGCTTTCTGGAGAGCTAGTATGGGGGTTGTGGGCCAAAGGGACTGGTTTCCAGATGGGTAGTATGGACATTATGGGCTGAATGAATTCTTGGGCCAGTCCTGCAGCTGGGGACGGGAAAGCTTTAGATGGGGGCCGGTGGGGGTTGGGGGTGGGGGAGTGCTGCCGTGGCCTACTGCTGCCGTGGTCTGCCGCTGTCGTGACCTGTCGCTGGGGGGGTGTGTGCGAGGGGAGGGTGTATGGGCGGGGGTGGTGAGCCCCGCCAGCACCCGGCCCCGCCAGCGCCTGGCTCCCTCAATCCTCCCACTCTCACTCCTCACTTCCCAGGATCTCGGGTTTGCAGCAATCGGGCATGCCCTGCTCTCAGTGCGGCTTGTGGACTCACAGTTCACTCACTCAGGGCTTGTGGACTCACAGTTCACTCAGTCACGGCTTGTGAACTCACAGTTCACTCAGTCAAGGCTTGTGGATTTGCAGTTCACTCAGTCATGACTTATGGACTCACAGTTCACCCAGTCACTGCTTGTGGACTCACAGTTCACTCAGTCATGGCTTGTGGACTTACAGTTCGCTCAGTCACGGCTTGTGGACTCACAGTTCACTCAGTCACGGCTTGTGGACTCAGTTCATTCAGTCTCGGCTTGTGGACTCACAGTTCACTCACTCACAGCTTGTGAACTCACAATGTGGGGTGCAGGGGAGGGGGGGTGCAGGGGGGGGGGTGCAGGGGAGGGGGGGTGCAGGGGAGGAGGGTGCAGCGGAGGGTGTGTGCAGCAGAGGAGGGATGTGGGGGGGCAGGGTGGTGTGTGGGCTCAGTGGCTCCTGGCCCCGGCTCCGACCGCGCTAAACGGCTCCAGACTCACTCACCGGCTCTCTTCTCGGCTGCACACATCGGCATCCAGGTCGTCGTGTAGGTTGCCGCCCCTGCTTGCAAAACGCAGCCTCCGCTCGCAGAACACAGCCTCCGCTCGCAGAGCACAGCCCCCGCTCGCAGAGCACAGCCCCCCGCTCGCAGAACACAGCCCCTGCTCGCAGTCGGCTTCAGCTTTATTCTCCCAGCTGGAAGGGGCATGGTGACTGACTTTATGGTGACTGACAGGCGAGAAGATCAATCTGCTGAACTCACGATTTTTTAAACCGTCATAACCTTTGTAGTTTTCCACCGATCGGAACAAAACCTGGTGCGCTTGGAGCAGAGGAGAACGGTGAGTAAGGTGGCGAAAACATCCTAGCAATATAGGGCAGCGCAAAATTTTTGCTCAAATTTTAAAAACAACACAGAGTGGTCAAGGTGAGTGTTTTAGTAATAGTATATTTGTCATGAAAGATTAGAGGACAGTAATTTCCAGTTAGAGAATCAAGATTATCCATTCTGTCCCTCTTGCTTGCTCTGTTATACAATAAGATCCTGCTTAATCTATTACATCGGCTGTATCACCTACTTTGCTATACCAGTTCTATGTCATTTGATGCTCTTCATAACTAAAAATAAAAGGACTAAGTGAATATCTTGAACTGAAGTTCATAATGTTTTAATTCAGGATGGGTTTAACTACAGGATGTCCTTCACCAGGGCTAAGCATGTTTGGGTGCACGACCTAACAAACTGAAATATTTTCACAATGAGAGAGCTCGGAAACTGTAATGGATCAGAGGAATTCAAGTAAACAAATCAGTGCAAACGTGCAAAAAGTAATTAGCAAACGCTAACGACACTTAATCTTTATCTTTATCTTAAAAGACTGGGATATAAAGGGGTGTAACACTTGAATGCGAAGAGCTTTGTTTCAGTTTAGTTTATTGTCACATGTACCGCGGTACAGTGAAATGCTTTTTTTTGCGTGCAAACCAGACAGCAGAAAGACAATACATGATTACAATTAATCCATTTACAGTGTATAGATACATAAGGGAATAACGTTTAGTGCAAGGTAAAGCCAGCAAAGTCCGATCAAGGATAGTTCGAGAGATATCAGAGGTAAATAGTAGTTCAGCACTGCTCTTGGGTTGTGGTAGGATGATTCAGTTGCCTGATAACAGCTGGGAAGAAACTGTCCCTAAATTTGATGGTGTGTAATTTTACACTTCTACACATTTTGCCTGATGGGAGAGGGGAGACGAGTGAATGCCCAGGGTGTGACTCGTCCTTGATTATGCTGCTGGTCTTCAGCTACCGCAATTTGAATTGCATTGCATGCATGCTACTGTATTCCGTTTGGCAGATTGGAAATTGCATTTTGGTATTTTAAAGAGATGCTGTTCAGATTCACTAGACTAATATGGGCCGTTAAGTGGTTTAATAACATTATAAAGTTTCACAGATTTAGCTTGTATTTCCCCAATCATATAAAATTAGGGGTGATTTAAATAGAATGTTTAAAATGATAAAAAGGAGTCAGTAGAATAGAAACAGAATAATTTTCCCTTTTATGGGAAAACCAAAACACAAGAAACAATCAAAATAAGAGAAAGGGCAAGAATCAAGATAAGAAGCATGTTTTCACACAAAAAAGATAATAAAAAACAGGACTCAAAGCATGAATGATCAATTAAAACTCTCAAGACTCGAGATTCACAGAGTTTTGTTTTGTAAGTCTTTCAGGAGGCAAATACCAGGGTTAAACGGGCTGCTTTTTCATTCTAAAGTGCAGTTACTTTGGTATATAGGACAACATGGATGCTAATTTACATTGGGTAAGGCTCCACAAACTGGAATAAGATAACTAAATGTTGACCAGTTCTGTTCTCAGATCGTGTTATTAAATATTTTACATCGACCTGAAAAATCAGACAGCACCCAGACTTGAATATCTTCCCCAAGCAGCATACTGCACTGAACTGTCTGCTTGGGAAGATACTTATGCTCCTGAGGCTGACATTAGAGACAAACTCATAAAAGCTATGAATGTAAAGTCAAATTTAATACATGGGAGAATAGCAATAAAAGCACTAATGATTAGTTCAATGTGCACTGGAGTAAATGATGACATGGAATCTTCAAGTGGACTGTGTATATTGGATTCCAGCTCCTTGCATTTCTTCAGTAATAAAATAAATTTTAACCACGACAAAAACATTGCTGAAAGCATAATTACAACTTGTAATACCTTGAGGACTAGTCAAGCTGAAGAAAGCTAATGTTTACTCTTCAGTTGGCTAACCTTTCAAACAATTTGAATAAATTGGTATGCCCGATCAAATATCAATATTTTTTTGTGTGTCTGCTGATTGTCAAGGAGTGTTTTATCCTATTAGTTCTTTCTCATTAGAATACAAATTACAGAGCAAAATGATAGTTAGGCATTATGACAGAGTGAGACATTGTAGGCAGAAGACTGATTTCAGTAGTTGAAAAGTCAAGAACAAAAAACCATAGAACATTAATTGTAAGGGATTTAGAAGATAAAACTGAACAAAGAGAACCGTAAAGAAGCAGAATTCATTGGTAAGATTAATGATTGAGCAGAAACTTTATAACATTGTAGGTTTTTTTTTTAGGATGATTGTAGGATGGTAGTATTTGAAAAGTGGAGAAATATGGGAACAGGGTTTATAAATGTGAATAGGAAAATTGATTCTTGTGTTGGGTGAATGCCAAACTAGATTAGTTCCGCTCAAAGGACTGTCTCTGTGTTGCAAATTATATGTATTTCTATGAATCAACCTCTTGCAATAAAAATAGAAAAAAGAAAAAGCAATACGGGTAGAAAAGCTACCAAGGTAAGAAGGTAAGCTAGCCAAGAATATAAAAGAGGATAGTAAAAGCTTCTTTAGGTATGTGAAGAGGAAACAATTAGTTAAGACAAATGTGATTCTCTTGAAGACAGAAACAGTTGAATTCATTATGGGGGACAAGGAAATGGCAGACAAGTTGAACAGGTACTTTGGTTCTGTGTTCACTAAGGAAGACACAATCTCCCAGATGTGCTAAGGGACAGGGGACCTAGGGTGATAGAACTGAAGGAAATTCACATTGGTCAGGAAATGGTGTTGTGTAGGCTGATAAATCCCCAGGGCCTGATGGTCTGCATCCCAGGGTACTCAAGGAGGTGGATCTTAAAATCGTGGACGTATTGGTGATCATTTTCCAATGTTCTATAGATTCTGGATCAATTCCTATGGATTGGAGGGTAGCTAATGTTATCTCACTTTTCAAGAAAGGAGGGAGAGAGAAAGCAGGGAATTATAGACCAGTTAGCCTGACATCAGTGGTGGAGAAGATGCTGAGTCAATTATCAAAGATGTAATAGTGGCACATTTGGATAGCAGTAACAGGATCAGTCCAAGTCAGCATGGATTTACAAAGGAGAAATCATGCTTGACAAATCTTCTGGAATTTTTTGAAGATGTAACAAGTAAAATGGAAAAGGGAGAGCCAGTGGATGTAGTATACCCAGGCTTTCAGAAAACCTTTGATAAGGTCCCACACAGGAGAATAGTGGGCAAAATTAGAGCACATGGTAATGGGGGTAGGATATTGACATGGATAGAAAATTGGTTGGCAGACAGGAAACAAAGAGTAGGGATTAACGGGTCGCTTTCAGAATGGTAGGCAGTGACTAGTGGGGAGCCGCAAGGTTCTGTGCTAGGACCGCGGCTATTTACAGTATACATTAATGATTTAGATGACGGAATTAAAAGTAACATTAGCAAATTTGCAGATGACACAAAGCTAGGTGGCAGTGTGACTTGGATAGGTTGGGTGAGTGGGCAGATACATGGCAGATGTAATGTGGATAAATGTGAGGTTATCCACTTTGGTGACGAGAACGAGGAGGCAGATTGTTATCTGAATGGTGTCAGGTTAGAAAAAGGGGAAGTACAATGAGACCTGGGTGTCCTTGTACATCAGTCATTGAAAGTAACCATGCAGATACAACAGGCCGTGAAGAAATCTAATGGCATGTTGGCCTTCATAATGAGAGAAGTTGAATATAGGAGCAAAGAGGTCCTTCTGCACTTGTACAGGGCCCTGGTGAGACCATGCCTGGAGTATTGTGTGCAGTATTGGTCTCCTAATTTGAGGAAGGACATTCTTGCTCTTGAGGGAGTGCAGCTTATGTTCACAAGGTTAATTCCCGGGATGGCAGGACTGTCATATGATGAAAGAATGGAGCGACTGCCTTGTATTCACTGGAAGTTAGAAGGAGAGGGGATCTTATAGAAACATATAAAATTATTAAGGAATTGGACACACTAGATGCAGGAAACATGTTCCCGATGTTGGGGGAGTCCAGAACCACGGGCCACAGTTTAATAATAAGGGGTAGGCCATTTAGAACTGAGATGGGGAAAATTTTTTCACACAGAGAGTTGTGAATTTATGGAATCTCTGCCTCAGAAGGCAGTGGAGGCCGATTCACTGGATGCATTCAAAAGAAAGTTAGGTAGAGCTCTTAGGGCCAGCAAAATCAAGGGGTATGGGGAGAAGGCAGGAATGGGGGTACTGATTATGGATGGTCAGCCCTGATCACATTGAATGGTGGTGCTGGCTCAAAGGGCCGAATGGCTTACTCCTGCACCTATGTATCCATGTATGTAAAACAAATGGTTAATCATTTTGCATGGAATCGATCAATCCATTGGCTTCTGTTGATGTGAGATAAGCAAAGTGATACTGAAACAATTAGAGGGTGATATGGGGGTTTTCTTTCTGCTAAGCAGTCATGTTTTGACATCACAGCATTGATTTTAATTCAAGCACTTAGTTAATGCAAGCTGGCAACTTACCCAAATGGAACAGATGGTAAAGGCAGATATATCACATTTTTGAGTTGGCAAATCTGCATTATATTTTTATCTGATGTAACTTCAATAGTTTTTTTTCAATCCAGACAGGTGGGTTGTACTAAATGAACAGAGAACTTCAGACTCATAATTGGCATATTTGTCCTCTTTATATCTTTTTGATAAATTTATTCAATGAAAAAAATTAAGCATACAAAAATATAATTATAATATGGTTTAAAAACTTACCTTATATAGGTATGTTACAATACCTACCTTTAGCAGCACTGCAGTTCTGCCGCTCCCCGTGTGCGTGACTTTGGCGCCTTTCAGAGGGGGGCGGGCTTAAAATGCCATTTTTCCCTAGACAGTCCAAATCGATCCATGTCGGGCGATTTCGTCGCTAAAGAGTAATCGCTCCAACATTTCATTCATGAAGGTATTTTTAAACTACGCTAGATTATTTATTAACTAGAATAGTTTAAAAATCATCTTCTAAAGCTCTGAACGCCGACAGCAGAACGGACCTAACGTAGGGGAGAAAATAAAGTGCACAGTTTATTTTTACATTAAAACTTGGTTTTTAGGAAGGCTTCAATCACATTTTCATGTTGCGAAAAGGGGACAAAAAAAATGTATGAACCGGCTGTATTTTTCATACCGACTTCACCGCAAACCGCAACGTTCCAATCCACCGCATTCCACTAAAACCCACTCGCAAGTTGATTTAAATGGCCATTAATTTACAGGCATTAAACACTAAATTCCTTCCATTTGGCCTATAAATTCATGAAAATGAGATTTAAAAATCATGTTATATTGTGGATTATTGTGTGAATGTTATTTGGACACTTAGGCAATTTAAAAAAGTTTATCTTTTCTTATGAAGTGGATAGATGTTTAGATCTAGTAATTGAATTTTGTAATTAGCTACAATTAGATAACTAACTAATTATATGCTTTAATTTCAGGTCATCCAAGTAAGATTGTTTCATATTTGTTTCAGAATGCTTCAATCTATAATAACTGAAAATTTCATTGAGTTCTCTTAATTTTTAAGAAAGTTATGGGCTTTTGACTGTTCCAGATCACAGCTTTTGAGTTAAGTCAATGGAAAGGCAATGGGGAACAAGATGCTAATTTCCGAGTATGTAAATGGCCATAACTTTTTTAATACTGAAGATATGAAAGTGAATTAGGTGTCAAATTAAACTTCTTTTTATGCTTTATCTGACGGGATAAATTGCAGACTTAATTTTTAAAATCTCAAAATTTTGTAACATTGCTACGTTATACGTTGTCTTGGCCAAGTAAGTGTGCAAATACCTTGATGTGAAACGTCTGTAAATTTAATAAATTAATTAGGTATGCTAAGTAATTGTCAACACCCCAGAATGGTTTACCTCTAAAGTTAGTGGATTCTAAATGGATAATACTTTTTGTGGACTTGTTGTACAGGTTGAATGATATTGCAGTACCCTCGGTTCCAGAGCATTTCTGGATTATCCGTTTTACTGGATGATAATGAAACAACAATGCCCTGGCCCACTAATGACATCCGTCCCGTGTCTCTAAAGCACCATGGAATGCGAGAAACTTTAATAAAACAAATATAAAATGTAAACTGAATGTGAATGGAATGACCTGTCCACCCATCCCGTGCTCCCACCGGCTCCCCGGCCATTTCGAGCTCCAGCTTCCAACCCCACTCCCGACTTGGAAAAGTGCGCTCAATTCAGGGAATTTCATTTGATCTCATAATTATGTCTGGATTATTGGTGAGGGCGAACCATCACTTGTTGGAAAATCAGTTCAATCTGTACTTGGCTATCACTAACTTTTGTAGAATAATCTGTGAAAGAGATGAACTCCTGACTTCCAACTAGTGGTACAATGCAGATTACATGACTTCAGTCACTCTACACCTTCATCCCCAACCAGGAAGGTCTTAAAGTCCTCTGTTTCGTCCTCGACCGCAGAACCAGCCAATTTCCCTCTACCAGACAGAGTAGAGCTAGTCCTCACCCTTAAAAACGTCTCCTTCAACTCCTCCCACTTCCACCAAATCCAAGATGCAGCTATGGGCACTGGCGTAGACCGCAGTTAAGCCTGCCTCTTCGTAGGGTAGGTCGAGCAATCACTGTTCCAGGCATACACTGGTCCTATCCCGGAACTCCGCTACATTGATGACTGAATCAGTGCTACCTCCCGCACCCATGCACAACTCACTGACTTAATTAATTTTATTACTAATTTCCATCCTGCACGCAAATTTACTTGGACCATCTCCGACATCTCCCTACCTTTTCTTGATCTCGCGGTATCCGTCACAGGGGATAAATTATCATCTGACATCTATTATAAATCCACTGACTCCCACAGCTATCTAGGCTACATGTCTTCCTACCCTGCTTCCTGTAAAGACTCGATCCCGTACTCTCAATTCCTCCGTCTACGCATATCTGCGCACAAGATGAGATGTTAAATACCAGGACATCGGAGATGTTCTCATTCTTTAGGGAATGGGGATTCCCCTCCTCCATCATGGATGAGGCCCTCACTAGGGTCTCCTCGATACCCAGCAGCTTTTCCTCTCCATCCCTCCCCTTTCTCAGTTCTCCAACAAGTCTGACTGTTTCAGACAACATTTTATCTCTGTTGCTTTGTTGTTACCTTCTTCCAGCTAACAATGATCTATTCTACATGTTCCTTGATATCCATTCCCTTTATCTTATTTTCACAACTTACACTTCCTTATCTACATATCTCCCACTCCCCTGACATCAGTCTGAAGAAGGGTCTCGACCCGAAACGTCACCCATTCCTTCTAACCAGAGATGCAGCCTGTTCCACTGAGTTACTCAAGCATTATGTGTCTTTCTTTGGTTTAAACTAGCATCTGCAGTTCCATCCTACACATGCCAGTGCCCCTTCCTGTCCACACACAGAGGCAAAGATTGTGCTGCCAGGTTATTCCAGAGACTGCTAGCAATGCCTCTTCAAGCCCCAAAATCTGAACTGTCAGGATCAACCTGAGACTGCCACCACCTCCTCTCAAAGCAAGAGTGAACTGCAGGAAGAAGCCTGAGATTGCCATGCCTCAAAGACCAGGACTGAGCTCCTGGGCCAAGTCCATAATAGCCAGAACCACCGCACATGTGCTGTGATGGTGAAGGACAGCGCCCCCGTGCAGTCCTGGACTTTCTTTTTTTTTTTTTTGTAATATTTTTTTATTTGAAGTAAACCGTTTACAATGTAAAGCTTACTTTATAAACTAACACCTTAATTCAATATTACTACAAATAACATATCAATACTTAATATCTTCTATTTTTTGGAAATAAAGAAAAAGATATATAAAAGAGAAAAGAAAAAAGAGTAAATAAAAAAAAAAAAAAAAAAAATTCTTCCCACATACTTCAATCGTAAATAAAAAGAAAATAAAAAGGGAAAATTTGAAAAACAAAAATATTACATATATATAAACAAAAACTAAAGTCATTATACGAAATACTATTTCATTCAGAAATATCTCTAATAAATGCACAATAATATCAATTATAAGTAAGTTATTCGCATCGGATCCATAGGGTGTCCGTCGAGCCGTGATTCCAAGAATAGCTACTTTTCTAAATACTGTATATATGGAGACCATATCGATTCAAAAGAATTATACCTGTCCAAAAGGACAAATCTAATTCTTTCCAAATTCAACGTCTCCAACATCTCTGCTTTCCACATTTTAATTGTTGGAGATAATGTTCCCTTCCAAAATTTAAGTATCATTTTTTTCCCTATTATTAAACAGTAATCAAAAAAATTTCTTTGATTAACCGTGAGTACCAAATTTGGCTCCGGGATTCCGAATATTATTAATTTTGGGTCTGGGTCGAGTTCAACCTTAAGAACTTCCGAAATAACTTTAAAAATTTCAATCCAATAATAATTCAACCGTGGACACGTTACCAAACTATGTATTAAATTTGCTTCAAGATTCTTACATTTATCACAAATAGAGGAGAGACTAGGAAAAATACTTTTTAATTTGGTTTTCGAGTAGTGTAATCTATATATAACTTTAAATTGTATCAGTGTATGTCTGGCATTCAAAGAACACCAATGTATTCTTTGTAAGCATTCTTCCCAAGTTTCTTTTGTTATAGGTAATCCGATTTCATTTTCCCATGCTTGACGATATGTTTCAGTTGTTGGGTTCTCTTTATCTAAAATAATATTGTATATATAAGCTATAAGCTTATCCGTATTTGGATGTAAATTAAACAGCTCATCTAATAAGCCTGGTTCTTTTTTTTTATAGTCTTGTGTGTTACATTTAATAAAATCTCTAATTTGTAAATACCTAAAATGGTGTTGTGAAGGTAATCCAAAAATATCTTGTAACTCTTCAAATAATAAAAAATTTCCATTTCTATAAAGGTGTCCTATCCTTTTAATTCCTAAATCCTCCCACAGTCTAAACCCCGCATCTAAGATTGAGGGTTTAAACAGTGGGTTATTCCTAATTGGTAACCTGAAAGAAAGATTATCCAGATATAGGGTCTTAACTATCTGTTTCCAAATACGCCTATTATTATGAATTATAGGGTTGTCCCTATAAGTCTTTTTTTGTACTTCCTTAGGTGCGAAAATAATCGACTCTATATTGAAAGGTAAACAGTCTTCCTTTTCCATTTTTAACCACATTGGTTCAACATCCATATTTACCCACCAAAAATTCATATTCTTAATCTGGACTGCCCAAAAATAATATAGAAAATTTGGAAGTGCCAGCCCTCCATTTATCTTAGACTTACATAAGTGTTTTTTACTTATTCTATGACTTTTGTAATCCCAGACAAAATTATTAACTATAGTATCAATTTTAAAAAAAAAACTTTTTGGGAGAAAAAAAGGAATTGCCTGAAATAAATATAACAATTGTGGTAAAAAAATCATCTTTATAGCATTAATCCTACCGATCATAGATATAGGGAGTGTTTTCCAATATAAAATGTTTTTTTTAAGTTTCTCTAATAATTGATAATAATTAGCTTTAATTAATAATTTATAGGATTTAGACACATTGATTCCTAAATATTTAAATTTATCTGTAACTATTTTTAGTGGGTATTTTTGTAATATATTTACATTTATACCAGTTATAGGCATAATGTCACTTTTATTCCAATTAATCCTATATCCTGAAAATACGCTAAATTCATTTATAACATTAAATAACTTGGGAATACTACATTCCGGCTTAGTAATATAAATCAGAATATCATCTGCATATAAAGATATCTTATTATTTGTTGTGTCAGTATTATACCCATATATTTCGGGTTCTGATCTGATTCTTTCGGCCAGAGGTTCTATCACCAAAGCAAATAATAAAGGGGATAACGGACATCCCTGTCTGCATCCCCTAAAAAGTCTAAATTTAGGTGATAGTATTTGATTGGTTAAAATTCTTGCTGTAGGGTTAGAATATAATATTCTTACCCATTTACAAAATCCATCCCCCAATTGATACTTTTCCATTATATTAAATAAATATGACCATTCCACCTGGTCGAATGCTTTTTCAGCATCCAACGATATAACTGCTAATTCACTATCTCTCCTTCTTCTCGAGTATATAATGTTAAACAAGCGTCTAAGATTATGTGATGAATAACGTTTTGGAATAAAACCTGTTTGATCATAATGTATTATTTTGGAAATCACTAAGCTTAGCCTCCGAGACAGTACTTTAGTTAATATTTTTTGATCAGTATTTAAAAGGGCAATCGCTCGATATGATCCAGGATCTTCCAGATCCTTATCTAATTTAGGAATTAATGTAATTGTAGATTCATTTAAAGACTCTGGTAACTTTCCTAACTCATAGGTGTGTCTATACACTGTTTGTAATCTTGATGAAAGTAGATCATGAAATTTTTTATAAAATTCTGCACTCAGGCCATCGGGGCCCGCTGTTTTACCATTTTTTAACGATCCAATTGATTCTTCGATATCTATTACCGATATTTCAGCATTTAATAATTGCCTACTCTCAAAATCTAGCTTATTAAAATGACATTTTTCTAAAAATGTTTCCATTTCATCTGTTTGCCCTGTTAATTTAGATGAATAAAGATTTTGATAATATTGTAAAAATGTGTCATTAATGTCTTTTGGTATAGTCAATGTATTTCCCTGTACCGATCTAATACTATGTATAGTTTTTTCATCGTCTAATCTTCTGAGTTGTCGTGCTAATAATTTTTGAGGTTTATCACCAAATTCAAAATGAACTTGTTTAGTTTGTTGATATAGTTTTATCACTTGATCAGAGTAAATTTTATTTAATCTATATTTTAATATAGCAATTTTATTACTCAACTCTTTAGAAGGATGTATTATATTTTCACTATCTAATTGTTTTATCTCTTTTTCTAACTTTTGCTCCATTTTTCGATTTACTTTGTTAAAATGAGCTTGTGCTGATATTATTGCACCGCGCATAAATGCTTTAAATGTATCCCATAATAATAATGGGGAAGTCTCAGATTTATCGTTAGTTTCAAAAAATAATTTAATCTGTTTCTCCACATAGTTACAGCAATCTTTATCCTTTAATATCTGTGTGTTGAATCTCCAAATATTAGTTTTATTAACTATATCTTTTAATTTTATCTTAAATGTTAATGGAGCATGATCTGAGATAATAATATTATGATACTTTGCATCATACGTAAAGGGGAGTAATTTTGAGTCGACTAAGAAATAATCTATCCTCGAGTAGGTTCCGAATACCGGCGAGAAAAATGAATATTCCCGTCCGGTTGGATTATCCAATCTCCAAATATCTTTAACATTTGATGTCTTAATAAAAGAATTTATAAGCTTACTTGATTTAGAAAGAGCCTTACTTTTTGTAGAAGATCTGTCCAAATAATTATCTAAAGTACAGTTTAAATCACCTCCAATTATTAAATTATATTGGGTGGATATAGGAATACTATTAAATATTTTCTTAAAAAATAGTGGATTATCAAAATTAGGTGCGTATATATTCATAAGAATTACTTTTTTTAAATATAGTTCCCCTGTAATTATTAAATATCTACCCTCCTTATCCTCTATTATCGAATTAAGTTTAAAAGGTATACCTTTACGAATAATTATTGCAACCCCTCTAGATTTGTGTATAAACGAAGAATGATATACTTTTGAAATCCATTTAGCTGTTAATCTATATTGAGCATCTTTTTTAAGATGTGTTTCCTGAAGAAACGTAACTCCAGATTTCAATCTATTCAGCTGAGCTAATACCTTTCCCCTTTTAATTGGTTCATTGATTCCTTTAACATTCCAACTACAGAAGGTGATTCCATCACCCCCATTCCTTACATTCATATCTTGCATTTTATTGTTAGGGTGGCTTTTTTTGGAGTAGCCTTCTTGGCTCCTCCAGCCCGACATTACACCCCAACTTCAATCCGATGCGAATTTCCAATTCCATTAAACCATATCCATTTAATCTGATTATATAAAATAGATAGAAGTCATGATTATATAATATATAATATAAAATCAAGTATGTGTTATACAAAAAATAATAACGAGTGTAAATATAAAAAAAGTAAAGGGTGATAAAAAGGTGATCAGAAAAAAAAGAGACTACACTTTTATAGTGTGTAGTGTGCACAGGTGAAAGCCACACTAACATGGCTACTAATCTAGCGACTTCCGTTTTCTAAAAAAAAATGTTAAATATTCCAGCTCTTATTTGGAATACTGTATATATTGGGGTGGGGGTGCTAACATTATATTCTTAATAACTTTTTCTATTATTCATATTAATAGTTTTTAGTTGTTAATTTCAACTATAATTAGTATCATAATTAGTAATACTATATAAGTGGAGTAAGGGAAATCAAACTAATTAGTGATTAGCAATTAATAATTACAAATTAGTATTTATTAATTAATTAGTAAGCAATATAATACTACAATTCAATGTCCGTTATTTCGCCTTTTTCTCAGTGAGTGGTTCATAACCGCAGGTCCATAAAGTTCATTCATCAATTACTCCTGTCGGGTCTGCTCCTTCTTCCTCTGCTTCTCCTTCTTCTCCTTCTTCTCCTTCTTCTACCTTCTTCTGTATTTTCCGAGCGAATTCCAGTGCCGCTGTATGCTTGGTGAAACGAAGATCCTTCTTCTCGTAGGTAACTCTAAGTATTGCCGGGTACACCAGACCATATCTGATCTCCTTTTTTCCTTTTATATCTCTCAAGATGCGTCTTGTTTCTGTGAATAGAGCTCTTCTTTTAGCCACTTCGGCCGGGTAGTCTCTGAAGATACTGATGTTATCTCCTTCGTATTTCAGATTTCTTTTTCTTATTATTATCTTCATCATATCTTCAAAGACGCTGTCATAAACCACCTTTACAATTACTTGTCTTGGTGGTGCACCACTCCTAGAAGCCGGTCTTAAAGCCCTGTGGGCTCGGCCCAACAGGGGTTCTTCATCCAGATCCAAAACGTCCTTCAGGAGTTTAGCAAAGAATTTACGTGGGTCATGGTTTCCTTCGCGTCCCTCAGGCAAACCTACTATGCGCAAATTCTTACGTCTTTGCCGCCCCTCCAAATCAATACATTTCTCATTTATTTTACGTACTAATTCAGAGAGGCGTTTGTTCTCTTCGTTTATCTTCTCATTCTCCCTCGCAGTTGTCAGAGCGGCATCAGTTAATTCTTTAATCGTATCATTTTGTTGATCCAGTACAGTTGACATAGGGCTTAACCTCGCCTCTATTTTCGCATCCATCATCTCTTCCATCATTCGCTCCATCCCAGCCATTTTATCAGTTACCTCAATCATTTGAGTATGTATCTCCTCCTCCTGTTCTGTTTTCCATTCATTCATCATGATTTTTACCATTTCTTTAACTTCTCTCATTAATTCTTCTTTGATTTTTCGAATATCCGTTTTTAAGGCTTTCATTTCATCCTTAATTTCTTTATAATCTTTCTTCACTTCTTTTTGTGTTTCTGTTTGTGTTTCCTTCAGCATTTTCCTCATATCAGCCAGCAGAGATTTTTTAAGATCTTCCATCTCAGCTTTTCTTTGTGAAATCTCTTCTTGGGAGGCAGCCAGTCCCGAGCCTGAAGCTTTGGTGGGGCCTACCTCCCTTCTGGAACCTTTCTTCGGCTGTATGGGGGAGGAGGGATTCATTTTAAATTTCTTACCGGAGTCGCTAAAGTCGCGCGCCTGATGACGTCACGCAGCTTACAATCGCACCCGGAGCCGTTTAAAATCGATCTCCTACGGTAAGTAGTGTTAGCAGCCTCCTCTAACCCCGTTTTTTTTCCAGATTTTTTAAGAGCTGGTCTGGCGCTGTTCTCTCCTAGAACATGGCGCCACCGGAAGTGAGTCCTGGACTTTCTTACCACTGTAAATAAAATGTATCCATTCGTTCCTACCCATTACATTACTTATTGTTGTGTTCACTTTTGGGCACCATATTATACGAAAGATGTCAAGCTGGAAACGATATAGAGAAGATTTACAAGGATATTGCCAGGACTAGAGTGTCTGAGCTGCAGGGAGAGGTTGAGTAGGCTGGGACTCGATTCCATGGAGTGCAGGAGGATGAGGGGTGATCTTATAGAGGTGTATAAAATCATGAGAGGAATAGATCTGGTAGGTGCACAGAGACTCTTGCCCAGAGTAGGTGAATCAAGCACCAGAGGAAATAGGTTTAAGGTGAAGGGGAAAAGATTTAATAGGAATCTGAGGGGTAACCTTTTCACACAAAGGGTCATGGGTGTATGAAACAAGCTGCCAGAGGACGGAGTTGAGGCTGGGACTCATAGAGTCATAGAGTGATACAGTGTGGAAACTGGGCCTTTGGCCCAACTTGCCCACACCTGCCAATATGTCCCAGCTATTCTAGTCCCACCTGTCTAACTGTTTCTTAAATGTTGGGATAGTTCCTACCTTAACTACCTCCTCTAACTATTTCCCAACGTTTAAGAAACCGTTAGACAGTTAAGTACACGGATATGACAGGTTTAGAGGAATATGGACCAAAAGCATGCTGGTGGGATTAGTGTCACAGGGACATGTTGGCTGGTGTGGGCAAGTTGGGCCGAAGTGCCTGTTTCCACACTGTATCACTCTATGACTCATATAAATCTAGCCAGAAGCATTGTACATTAATCTGTACCAGCAATGTGTTGCAATGTCTGTCATAACATTTGGAAACAAATCATTATTAATTTTGTAGGTAGACAAAAATGCTGGAGAAACTCAGCGGGTAAGGCAGCATCTATGGAGCTAAGGAATAGGTGACGTTTCGGGTTGAGACCCTTCTTCAGACTGATGAGGGGGTGGGGGAGGCGGGAAGATGAAAGGAAGAGGCTGAGAGTGGGCTGTGGGAGAGCTGGGAAGGGGAGGGGAAGGAGGGAGAAAGCAAGGATGCGGAGTCAAATATCACGCCAAGGTTTTTGACGTGAGGTTTGAGTAATGGGGTAAGGCTTCCAAGGCTGCCTGCTATCGTTTTGATTGAGTCTGGGGGGTCATGAAGGATGACCTAAGACTTACTCTTGTTTAGTTGGAGGAAGTTCTGGGCCATCCAACACTTTATATCCTTGTGGCAGTGGATAAGGTTAAGTAGATTTGATCGGTTTTTGGGCTTCAGCGGGAGAAAGAGTTGCGTATCGTCTGCATAGCAATGGAAGGAAATGCCGTGCCTTTGAATGACTTGGCCTAAGGGGAGCATATACAGGGAGAAGAGAATGGGGCCAAGGATGGAATCTTGTGGAACCCCGCAGCAGAGGCGAGCTGGGGAGGAGAAAGAGTTGCCTATGTTAGTAGAGGAACTCCAACCTTTGAGGTTGGGATGAACCAGCTCAGGACAGTGCCATCAATACCAGCCCCGTACCGGAGACGGTCAATTAGGATGGTGTGGTCGACTGTATCAAATGCTGCGCTGAGGTTGAGAAGGAGCAGGATTGCACAGTCGCCGGAGTCAATGGTGAGCAGTAGGTCATTATGTACCTTCAACAAGGCAGACTCTGTGCTGTGGTGGGCCCTGAAACCTGATTGGAAAGTTTCCAAGATAGTATTTTGGTGAAGGAAAAGTATAAGTTGACTTAAAATTACCTTTTCAAGGGCTTTTGAAAGGAAAGGAAAGGAAAGCAGCGCAGACTAAAAACTGTACGACAGGGAAAAGCAAAGATACTAAGCGGATGCAATGAGTGATTACGTAATGTTTGTACGCATTTAGACGAGTTTTGTTTAAGATATTGTTGAATATTCCATTTTGTGTTAGCTTTAATTAAACTGTGCCATTCGATTCTGTACTAGTCGCAGCAGAGGTAGATAAAAACATGGGTTTATGGGTAAATGTGAGGAATTAGGACTTTAGGTAGCACAATCAGATCAGTTATTCACAGATGACTTGACCAGAAAGAGTCCTCGAGTCCTCTTTCTCTGTTATTTCCTTCACTTGCATGACATTTAGCAGTTGGCCAGGTTGGAGCCCTCATGATCCAGGCAGTAAAATTATTGATTGGCACCAATGGGCCTTATTATATCTGGCTTGTCAGCAAATTGCATTCTATGCACATTGCCCAGGCATTGCGTTTCAAAATCAGGAACCCATGTTGCCAATTGCTCAGTCGTGATCCTACGTTTTGATCTGAAAAGCCAAATACAGATGGAAAACCAGACTGTCACAGAATGAAGGCATCCTGACTACTGCCAAGGCACTAGGCACTGATCTGCTTGATTCACTGCATATGGTCATCCACCAGCTGGACATTGCAGGGAATGAGTTCTAAATGCAGCATATTTCCAAGTTCGATATATGCAAATGGGAAAATGGGACATGCACAGCTAATGGCATTCGGCACCATATTGGAGCCTGCAACCCTGCTGTTCTCTGCAAAGAAAGATGAACCTGTATTATTTTTAAATTAACTGCAATAGCAGCTAAAGACAGCAAGCACCCTATGCAAATTTTGCAGTGACTCTGCAAGTTCTCCAGGAATCAGGAACTGTTAAGGGGCTGTCCCACTTGGACGACCTAATCTACGGGTTTAGAAGACCCTGGACCAGTTGAAAAAAATGTCAAGGTCTGTTGACTCGCCGAAGTAAAAGACCTCCTACGACTATGTCTAAGACCTCCTACGACCCCCCTCGACCTTAGTCCTCCACACCTAAGACTAACTACGACTAGCTAGGAGTGGAAATGATCACATGATAAAACGATGTCATGTTTGATTTTTATTTTCTCGGGCCAGGTACCGACTTACGACTATCTACGACTATTTACAACTATCTAAGACTACCATCACGACCAATCTACCTTCGACCTATCAATTTTTTCCATGCCGACCTTTTTTTTACTAGTGGACATTTTTTATCAGGCTGGAAAAAACGCCGTAACCTACTTGAGGCCACGGGTATGCAGAGACAGTTGCCAATGATGTGCTGTGCTGCCTTCACCACTCTCTGTTGTGATTTGCATCTGTGGGCAGAACAGTTCCCGTACCAGACTGTGATGCAGCCCGTCAGCAGACTCTCGATGGTGCATCTGTAGAAGTTAGTGAGGATTCTGGTGTTCATGCAAAACTTCCTCAGACCTCTCAGGAATAAGAGCCGCTGGCGGGCTTTCTTAGTTATTATGTCCGTGTGAAGTGTCCAAGAGAGGTCCTCAGTGATGTGCGCACCGAGGAACTTGAAGCTGCTGACCCTTTCAACTTCAGCATCACCGATGTGGATGGGGAGGTGTCCACTCCCCTGCTGTCTCCTGTAGTCCACGATCATCTCTTTAGTTTTGCTAACATTGAGAGAGAGGTTATTTTCCTGGCACCAGCTGTTTAGTGCCTTTACCTCCTCTCTATAGGCCATCTCATTATTCTCTGTGATCAGGCCCAGGATGGTCGTGTCATCAGCAAACTTTAAGATGATGTTGGAGCTGTGCTTAGCAGTACAGTCGTGCTTGAACAGGGAGTACAGGAGAGGACTAAGCACACATCCCTGTGGCGTGCCTGTGTTGAGGATCAGTGAGGAAGAGGTGTAGCTGCCAATTCTCACCACCTGGGGGCTGCGGTTGAATATCCAGCCGCAGATGGAGGTCTCCAGTACAAGATCAAAGAGCTTGGGGACGAGTTTTGAGGGGATGATAGTGTTGAATGCCGAGCTGTAGTCAATGAAGAGCATTCTCAAATATGTATTCCCTTTGTCCAGTTGGGTGAGAGCAGTGTGAGTTGCCATGGCGATGGCATCATCCGTGGCCCTGTTTGGTCTATACGCAAACTGAAGAGGGTCCAAGGTGTCAGGGAGAGAGGAGCAGATGTGAGTTTTGACTAGCCGCTCGAAGCACTTCATGATGACTGATGTGTGTGCGACAGGACGGTAGTCATTTAAACAGGAGATTAATGGTTTCTTTGGAACAGGAACAATGATGGATGCTTTGAAGGGAGTGGGAACCAAAGACTGACTCAGGAAGAGGTTGAGGTTTCCATATCCTATCTCCGTTCCCACTGCGACCTAACATCGTGAAGTGGCACGGCCTTTCCTGGAGACCGACCCAGCGCTTCATCCGCGGGTGTGGACTTACCATCATGGAGCTTGCGATCTCTTTGCCGGGATTGACGGTGGAGAGCTCTAACTGTGGGCCTGTGGACTTTAACATCGTGGAGCTCACGGTCCCCGGCTAGAGACCGATTCGGGAGCTCCAAGTCACGGAAAGTTTCAACTGTCCCAACGCGGGAGTTTTGATCACCCCGACACGAGGGCTTCGGATCACCGGCTGCGGGGGCTTTAATGGCTCCGATTGCTGTGCTGGATGTTTATGTTAACTTTTATTTTATGTGGGTGTGTGTCTTGTTGCTTTTAACTTGGTATGGCTGTGTGGTAACTCATATTTCACTGTACCTTAATTGACACGTGACAATAAACTGACCTTGAAACCTTGAACCTTCCTGTTCCTTGTAAGTACTAGTTCTAATGAGTCTGGATTATAAAATATGGTGTACAAATTAGTTAATATGGCTAGAGCTATAATTTACCGGCTGCTGAAAAAACAGTGATCTCACTGCTACCATTGAGCAGTAGGTATAAAAGCCTTAAGTCTAACACCACCATTTGTAAGAATAGCGACTTTCCTATAACTGCCAGTTTCTGGAGCAACCCTGCACAATCCTAATCTTTCCTCAAAGGACACAAAGTGCTGGAGTAACTCAGTGGGACAGGCACATCTGGAGGACATTGATAGGTGACTTTTCCGGTCAAGTCCCTTCTTCAGACTCAAACATTGGAATGCCTCAAAGGAAAATGATAGTTCACCTCCTGCATGGCCATGGCCTTGTTTTTTTTTAAATTATGTTTTTTGCGCTAATATCTTTTTTTTTGTCACTTAAACCCTACTGAGGACATGCATAAATAGATTTTAAAATGCCCTACAATATCAGGCTCAATGAAGGGGTATTTAAAAATGTTTCCACCATATGCAGAAACGTAATTTCTTCCATAAAAGTGAGTTTTTAATGCATTTACCAAAAACATAGAACCGTGCGGCACAGAAACAGGCCCTTCAGTCCACAATGTCTGTGCCGTACATGATGCCAAATTAAATTAATCCCTTCTGCCTACACATGATCAAAATCCTCCACTCCCTGCATATCCACCTGCCTATTTAAAAGCCTCTTAAACCTCACTATTGTATCTGCTTCCACCACCACCCTTACCAACCCATTTCTGGCACCTTCTACCATCTGAGTGGGGTGGAAGAATGCAACCTTCACGTGGTTCGCCCTGTTTCGACGAATGCAATCATCCCGGCGTGCACAATCAAATAAGATCAAATTGTCCTACAACGTTAGGCTGTGCACGCCATAAGCAAGAAGAAGAGACCATCTGAGTAAAAAAAAGATAACCCGCACATCTTTAAACTTTTCCCCTCTCACTGAAAGCTTGTCCCTCCAGTATTTAATTTTTCCAACCTGGTGAAAGGATTCTGACTCTCTACCCTATCTGGCCACTCATAATTTTATAAATGTCTATCAGGTCTCTCCTCAGTCTCTGACACACTATGGAAAACATCCAAGTTTGTCTAAATGCTCGTTATAGCTGATATTCTCCAACCCAGGCAACATTCAGGTTAAACTTTTCTGCATCCTCTCCAAAACCTCTGCATCCTTTTTGTAAATGGGTGACCTGATTTGTACACAACACTCCAGCTGTGGCCTGAACAAAATTCTGTAGATGCAACATCTATTCCTGACTCTTATGTTCAATGCCCAGACCGTTGCCCAGATACCATATGCCTTCTTTACTGTCTGTTTAATTCTGTTGCTACATTCAGTGAGCTATGGACTTGGACCCCCAAGACTACTCCTGCCATTAACGGTTTACTTTTCACTTACATTTGATCTCCCAAACTGCAACACCTTACATTTAGCTGGATTAAGTACCATCTGCTATTTCTCTACCCATATCGTTAACTGATTTATATATCGCTGGAAGCAACCTTCCACTATCATCTGCTTCCTTCCATGAAGTTAATTTTCTATCCATTCAGCTATCTCCCTTTGTATCCCATGCAATCTAACCTTCCAGAGCAGCCATGTGGAGCCTTGTCGAATGCTTTGCTGAAGTCCATGTACACAACATCTACAGCTCTGCCCTCATCAAGCTTTTTGGTCCCATCTTCAAAAAAACTCAATCAGATTCGTCAGACATGACCTCCCACATACAACACCATGTTGACTATCCTAATCAGCCCTTGCCCATCTAAATGCATGTATATCCTATCCCTCAGAATACTCTCTAGTAGCTTTCCAACTACAGATGTTAAGCTCACTGGCCTATAGTTCCCAGCCTTTCCCCCGCAGGTCGTCTTGAATAGAGGCACAACATTTGCCATTCTCCAGTCTTCCAGTACCTCTCCTGTATTTAATGACGACTCGTAAATTTCAGCCAGGGCTCCCGCAATTTCATCTCCAGTTTCTCTACAGTGTCCTCAGATGTATCTGATCTGGCCCGGGAGATTTGTCCACATTCATACACGTCAGGATCTTCAGCACCTCATCGGCTGTAATACTGACATCCTTGAAGACACTGTTTAAAGGTAACGTTTGGGACAAGCTTTCTTTTTTACACAAGAGGGTGATGAGTGCTTGGAATGTGATGGTGGAGGCAGATACAATAGTGGGATTTAATTGACTTTTGGGTAGGCATATGGATATGCAGGGAATTCAGGGAAATAGCTTATGTGCAGGTAGGAAAGTGGTGGTCTTGGCATCATGTTTGGCACAGATATTATGGGCTGAAATGCCTGTTCTCATGCAGTGTTGTTACATGTTCTCTGTTCTCTCCTTGTAGCTTGTGTAAAGTGAAATATGTGGCTGGCTGTATCTTAAGGATAATTTGTGCAGTCACGGTGCAAGATATCAGGAAGCTATATACAAGCACAGAGGGAGAGAAGATTTTTTGACTGTGAGCACTTAACATGTGTGCATATCAGCTATTGGTGGCACTCTGCACATCCATTTCCAGCGGTATCAAGATATTTGAACCTATTGAGGTGAATACAAGCTGCACCAATACTCACATGTGCGATCAGAGTTATTGACTAAATGCTCATTTCATTTTCTGTGGGATGATGCTCTATAGTACAGTGTTGAATTGTTATGAATTACTTTAAATGGATCAATAAATATGGTCATATAAGCCTATAATATAATCACACTTCAATGTCAGTACAGGTTTTATATTATTTCAACCATTATAAAATATCCCTTAGCACTATTTAAAGTGGAATAGGTTTGTTTGGCTTTCTCTAGCAATCTTATCAACCAAAATGACCAATTGCTGTTTGTACGAGCGATCTGCGTGCAATTTGGCTGTTACTATCTACAAAACAACAGTGAATAAAATATAGTTTGAAGATGAGAAAACTGCCTTAGTTTTCACATTTGCTGCTGATGAAGAATTGATTTTTCTGCCATTCTTAAGGCAACTTTAGTATTTAATTTGAAAGAAGAATCACAATATTTTTAACAATGCAAGCTGTAATTTTTTTACCTTGACTACATTTTTCAATAAAAATACCTCCAAAATCAATCATCTTTTATGGAATGGAGTGCCTTACCAAGGAATCTGTATTGTATCACATCATACGTAAAGCGCAGTGAAGTATTACACAGGAAGTGAACACAGCACAGAAACCCAACCTTTCATCCCAGGATGCCTATGCCAAACCTGATGCCAAATTACGGGCTAAATGGTAGGATATAAACTGAAAGCATTTGCCACAGATGTTTGTACACAGTGGGACTCTATGTGAGTGATGCGGAAGTACATAATTTTGTGCAAAGGACATTCGCAGGATTGGAGAATTACAAGGAGAACAAGAAAATACTGGAAGAACTCGAGGGGTCAGACAGCATCTATAGAGGCAAAAGGGTTGTCGACGTTTTGGGTAAAGACCCTGCATCATCCCTTTGGTGCTCAACCTGAATTCCTCAAGCAGTTTAGGTATGTTTTGAGAACTAGAGTCTTGAGGCAAAGATAGGTATACTCGAAGATTGTGGCAAGGCTTGCACTTTATAATGGGCTACGAAACAAAGGCAGGTACTATCACGTCCACAAAAAACCCACTGACTTCTACAGTTATCTGGGCAATACCTCCTTTCACCTTGCCTCTTGCAAGGATGTGATCCCAACTCTCATTTCTCTGTCTCCACTGCTTCTGCTCCCAATGTGAGGATTTCCACTTGGACATCTGATGTTTCTTCTTCCTTGAGTAAACATGGTTTCCCTCTTGCTGTCTTAGATGGATCATGTAGATTGGCTATTTCATACTAGCCAATGATAGTGTTTGTTAGTAGTGACTGCCTAGTATGTGCTTCATATTATCAAGTTTATGCTGGTTAGAATGAATAGCAGTTTGGAGATGGGATGACAGCGGATCCTTGCTGTATGTAGATTTAATAAACATGTGTTGAATCTTGATGTGTGTTCGAATCGACCAATTACATGTGTCAGAGAGTAAATCTTGTCCACTCCGCTCATGTTTATCAGGTTTTATATTATTTTGATTATTTTGTGTGTTTTTTATCTCAATCATGGCAAACACGTGTTGCCGTCCAAGCCCTCTGATCTTTGATTCTGACATTACTGAATGCTGACGTCTTTTCGAGCATGACTATACTCATTATGCTCGCATCATTCATCAAAATGACTACCCCCCTCCCGAGGTGTGTGCCTCTGTACTGCTTAATTTGATTAATTTTCTCTCCTGTTCTTTCCTCTGCTGAACAGCTTGTTGAGTATTTCTCTTTGCTGGCTTTATTTAACTGATTAACAAAAAAATAAAGGGAAGAATCTTACACAGGGCTGATCATATTTGATATACTTGAGTTGCCAGAATAGCATATTTTAATTGAGGTAAAACTAACCATTCCACACCAACGATTTCTTAAAATGCTTCACAGGATCAAGTTGGGTTCTGCTGGTGGACAGATCTCAAACAGTTTGATAAATGACTTAAGTAACAGTTAATGCAGATTAAATAATATTTAAATTTGAATCGCATTTCACCACAAATCTGCATTGGACATGAATTTATTACAGCCATTATTGGCTTGGTTTCGAGTTTGAGTCTGAATTATGAGATCTGAACCTTGCCCGAAAGTGATCATCATGCTCATTTCAGCAATTCACACACAAAACCAGCATCTCAATTGTATTGAATGGTGGAGCAGTCGGGAAGGGTCAAATGGTATTTCTCTGACACAATGTTCTGTTTCTGTCTGGAGGTGAGGTTCTGATGTATGATCCCACCAAATGTAATTGATGGTGAAGACATTCAGATTGAGAATTAGGCATGGCTGCTGACAAAGGTGTACTCCCAAAAGCTGGATAATAGGATGATGCTATTACTGACCCATCCCAATGTTAAACATGAAACAACTGGCTTAGGGAATGACTTGCAGCTCACCTGTTGCAATTTGCAGAAGTCAAATTGTAATTTAGACTTAGAACTGTTTTTAGGGATTGGAATTATTTACATCATTAAAATCTGTCCGATAAAAGGAATTACTAATTTAAGACTCTCCTTATGAAAGTGAGCCCAAGCACAGGGTCTCATTTTGTCAGGCAGTATTGAAAGACCCCAAATTGAGCAGCCCAAGAGGAGGTAAAGCTACTATAATGTTAATGTTGCATTTACATGCAAGCACCAATAGCAACACTGAGACTTCTCCAACGAAAGTGTGATAACTTCCTGGTCAGCCCAACATTGACTTGCTTAATACACAACTGTTTGCCAATAAGCTGGATATCCATGTGACATGTAATCGTATTCAAGTTGGTTCCGACATGGTGTTTGGCAGTGGATTGATGTCATCATATATCTTGGGTAAATAATACGCCTCTGACTTAACTGTGCACAGTTGATTGACTTTAATGGGCCTGTCCCACTTAGGTGACTTTTTAGGTGAGTGCTGGAGACTCTGCGCTCGCCACATGGTCGCCACAAGTTCACTGGTGGTCTCTGGTGAGTCTCCTTCATGGTCGCGAGGAATTCCCGCATTCTGGGAAATAGTCGCGGCCTCAGTATGGTCGCTGCAAATTTTTCAACATGTTGAAATTGGCCTCAAATTGGTCGCCACGGAGAAAATCAATAATCCTGTAGTCGTAGGTGCAGTTGTAGTGGGGTCGCCAGGAAGTTGTAGGTAGTCGAGGTAGTCGTAGGTAGTGTTAATTAATCGCCTTTGCTTGACCGGTCATTTTCATTGGCTCATTGGGGGGAAAAAACGTAAGCACGAACTTTCAGAACCAAGGATAACCGACCGGTAATGTTAAATGCCCGCCGAACTTCACAGCTGTGGATCTCTGGTTTATTAAAAGTTGTCTGACTTTTTAAAGGTGTCCACCCCTTCTCCCCCCACCCCCTCTTTTAAAGGACTTACTGTACACTGTGCTAGCCGTCTTAACCTTCCTGTTCATCGCGGTGTGTGTCTGTATCACCTTGACTTTGCACCGTGTGAATTTCACTCAGTGCTCTCCCCGCTTGCTGGCCCCCGCCTTTGTGATGTGTTTGTGTGTGTGTGTTCCATTCTGACAGTCGCCGTTCCAGTACCCGGTTTATCAGGCGACTGCCGGCGAATTGACAATCGCTGGCAGTCCGCTGAAAAATCACCGAAGTGCGACAGGCCCTTTAACTGTGCACAGTCGATTCACTTTCACAGAGGATTTTTTGGAATTGCTATATCCTGTCAACACGAGTATACTGGAAATGGAACAAAAAATTGCAGCACTTCCTTTTTTTCTACAATAGTAAAGGTAAATCCTGGAGATTCAAAGCCATACATTCACTATATCTCCTCCATTGATAGCTTTAAAGAACACAGCTCCCAGATACAATGCAGTTTTCTTTCAGTAGCATTTTTGCCAGGGAGGGAAATAGAATGATCTCAGCACCACTGCCTAATTCCATATTTGGATAAATCCATTTTAAGACTGGAAGTCTTGAAAACAAATCAGAAAATCAACCGAAGCAACCAGTTAGAAGGGAAGTGGTGAAAGGATACACAAGCTTAAATTTACACAAATCTGTGAAAACTAACACAAATCTTAAAAGGTATCAAAATAATAACACATCTTAAGGGCATTAAAACTGTCACCAAAGTAACAAATTTGACAGTGTGTAGATCTGTATTCAAATTATCTCATGTCGCAACACTAAAACGAAAGTCTGCTCACTCTGACTAACCCGTGGGTCGACGTTCGTGAAACCTCTGGGCTTGCCTGACCGCCATAAGCAGCTTGCTACTTTCATTGAATTTACAGCATTTACTATAATAAAAGCATCAGAACAACATGATAACTTTTTTTAAGGCAAAAGTACAGGCTTTTAACATGAATGCATGGGTCTTGCAAGATATATACATTCATTAAGAAAATGTCAAGACTGATACTTGACATTTTGGAATTGGAATTCATAAATGGAGCACTCATTTCAATTTTTCATTTACTTTCATACCAATGACTAACCATCTTTACAGCAAATTAGTCATTTATAGGGCCAAGTAGCAATAATTGGGTAAATTAATCTATTGGATAATTTTCTTAAATATTATGCCCATCAAATCATAGGACACAGAAAGACCACCCATCATTATTGCCTCTGCTGACATTCCATTAGTTGCACTCTCTTACTTTTTCTCCCCATTGAGAAAACATTGTTTTTCATCGTGCTTTGTAAGAAATCATCAGCTTTAACAAATGTACCATTTTAAGATTTCCACTACTGGAAATTCTATGTATTCTATGTGCATGGATAATAGCTGGAAAAGTGCCTAAAGTACAGTTAACCTTTGTTTTCTGCAACAGATATCGTCGTCTCCAATCACATAATCGATATCACCTAGAGCAAAAAACAGTGTTGGAGGAACTCAGTGGGCCATGCAACGAGCCGCTGTGGAAGATGCCTCCCGGTGAGCCGTGGAGTAGCTATGGCCGGAGCCCCCATGGATTGGAGCCCGCGGCTGATTGGAGCACGCGGCTGATGGAGCACTTGGCTGACGGAGCATGTTGCTGACAGAACCCATGGCCTAGGTAAGAGCCCGTGCGCCGCAAGTTGACGAAGCCCGCAGCTGGGGCCTGCATCGGTGCCATGGAGGCATCTGGAGAGGACCCAGCAACGATAGGGGAGAGGTCGGAGCGGCGGTCGATGGGGGTGCCGATGGACAGACGAGGACGGACCACATGGAGTAAGGACGCTGCTCCATGGACAATGGAAACCCGGCATGGAGGGACCGCCTTGGTGTAGGTATGTTACAAAACCTACCTTTAGTGGCGCTGCAGTTCTGCCACTCCCCGTGTGCGTGACTTTTGGCGCCTTTCAGAGGGGTGCGTGTTTAAAATGCCGTTTTTCCACAGACAGGGCAAATCGATCCATCTCAGGGGATTTCGTTGCTGAAGATAAATCGCTCCAACATTTCATTCATGAAGGTATTTTTAAATTACGCTAGATCATTTATTAGCTAGAGTAATTTAAAAATCAGCTTCTAAAGCCGTGAGCGCCGACAACGGGAAGGTTATTACGTAGGGGAGAAAATAAAGTACACAGTTTATTTTTACATTAAAACGTGGTTTTTAGGAAGCCTTTAATCACATTTTCATGTTGCGAAATGAGGACAAAAAAATGTATGAACCGGCAGTGTTTTTCCTACTGACTTCACCGCAAACCGCAACGTTCTAATCCACCGCATTCCACTAAAACCCACTTGCAAGTTGATTTAAAAGGCCATTAATTTACAGGAATTAAACACTAAATTCCTTCCATTTGGCCTATAAATTCATGAAAATTAATTTAAAAATCATGTTATATTGTGAATTATTGTGTGAATGTTATTTGGACACTTAGGCAATTTAAAAATGTTTATCTTTTCTTAAGAAGTGGATAGATGTTTAGATCTAGTAATTGAATTTTGTAATTAGCTACAATTAGGTAACTAACTAATTATATGTTTAATTTCAGGTCATCCAAGTAATATTGTTTCATGTTTGTTTCAGAATGCTTCAATCTATAATAACTGAACATTTCATTGAGTTCTCTTAATTTTTACGAAAGTTATGGGCTTTTGACTGTCCTTGATCACAGTTTTTGTGTTAAGTCAATGGAAAGGCAATGGGGAACAAGATGCTAATTTCTGAGTATGAAAATGGCCAAGTTTTTTAATACTGAAGATATGAAAGTGAATTAGGTGTCAAATTAAACTTATTTTTATGCTTTATCTGATGGGATAAATTGCAGACTTGATTTTTTTAATCTCACAATTTTGTAACATTGCTACTTGGTGGGGGGGGGGGGGGGGAATGTGAGTGGTCGTTGAGAACAAAGGGAGACCTGGTGCCAATACTGTGTATATTTTGTAACCTTGTCAGCACCCTTGCATGTTGAATATTTGCATACTTGGGTAGGCAAGAGAATCTCACTGTGACAGTAAAGTATTCATTCATTCATGACAGGAAATTGACAGACGGCATTTGAGGTCAGGCATGAAGAAGGGTCCCAACCTGAAATGCTATCTGTCCATTTGCTCCACAAAGGCTGCCTGATCCACTGAGTTTCTCCAGCATCTGCTGTCTCTTGTATATTCATGTCTCCTATTTTTTGTTAATTCACTATCTATTTTCAGCTTCATTTTCCTCTAACGATATTTGGCATTTATTAATTGATATACATACATGATACTTCTCCTGTATGATAGGCATAAACACTTAAAATTGCAAGATATGCCACCTTTTGTGGCTCAATTGAACTCAGCAATTCATATGAAATGAAGCCACCTTTTTAGATTTTTTGCAAGTGCAATTCTTCAAATGCAGGCCAGGGCAGCAGGACAGTGATTTTACAGCAGGGCTTGATGTTTACAAACATACAAGTACCAGTGGGAGACACTGACACTCCAATTGATCTTCCCTATCCTGCTGGGGGTGATAAATAGCAGTCCATATAACCATATAACTATATAACAATTACAGCACGGAAACAGGCTCTCTCGGCCCTTCCATTCCGTGCCGACCATTTATTTTCCCCTAGTCCCATCTACCTGCACTCAGACCATACCCCTCCATTCCCTTCCTGTCCATATACCTATCCACTTTACTTTTAAATGTTAAAATCGATCCTGCCTCCACCCCTTCTGCTGGACGCTCATTCCACACAGCCACCACTCTCTGAGTAAAGAAGCTTCCCCCCATGTTACCCCTAAACTTCTGTCCCTTAATTCTCATGTCATGCCTTGTTTGAATCTTCCCTACCCTCAATGGGAAAAACTTATCCACGTCAACTCTGTCTATCCCTTTCATCATTTTAAAGACCTCAATCAAGTCCCCCCTTAATCTTCTGCGCTCCAAAGAATAAAGACCTAACTTGTTCAACCTTTCTCTGTAACTTAGTTGCTGGAACCCAGGCGACATTCTAGTAAATCTCCTCTGCACTCTCTCTATTTTGTTGACATCCTTCCTATAATTAGGCGACCAAAATTGTACACCATACTCCAGAATTGGTCTTACCAATGCCTTGTACAATTTTAACATTACTTCCCTACTCCTATATTCAATGCTCTGATTTATAAAGGCCAGCACACCAAAAGCTTTCTTTACCACCCTATCTACATGCGATTCCACCTACACGGAGCTATGCACAGTTATTCCTAGATCCCTCTGTTCCGCAGCATTCCTCAATTCCCTACCATTTACCATGTACGTCCTATTTTGATTTGTCCTGCCAAGATGTAGCACTTCACACTTATCAGCATTAAACTCCATCTGCCATCTTTCAGCCCACTTTTCCAAATGGCCCAAATCTCTCTGTAGACTTTGAAAATCTACTTCATTATCCACAACACCACCTATCTTAGTATCATCTGCATACTTACTTATCCAATTTTCCACCCCATCATCCAGATCATTGATGTACATGACAAACAACAGTGGACCCAACACAGATCCCTTTGGCACCCCACTGGTCACCGGCTTCCAACCTGACAAACAACCATCCACCATTACTCTCTGGCATCTCCCATTCAGCCACTGTTGAATCCATCTGGCTACTCCGCCATTAATACCCAAAGATTGAACCTTCTTAACCAACCTTCCATGGGGAACCTTGTCAAAGGCCTTACTGAAATCCATATAGACAACATCCACTGCTTTACCCTCATCAATTTCCCTAGTAACCTCTTCAAAAACTTCAAGACGGTTTGTCAAACATGACCTTCCAGGCAGAAATCCATGTTGACTGTTCCTGATCAGACCCTGTTTATCCAGATGCTTATATATATTATCTCTAAGTATCCTTTCCATTAATTTGCTCACCATTGATGTCAAACTAACCGGTCTATAATTGCTAGGTTTATTCTTTGAACCCTTTTTAAACAACTTTAAATCCCTTTAAATCCAGCTAAGAACAGATGAGGTATTAAATGGACCCAAAACATCATCCATTCCTTCTCCCCAGAGACGTTGCCTGACCCCCTGAGTTACCCCAGCATTTTGTGTCCACCTTAGCTATAAACCAGCATCTGCAGTTCTTTCCTGCACATAAGGTACATATGGGGTTACACATATGGGGTTGCATCGTGGTGGAGCTGCAGCCTCACAGCACTAGTGACCCAGGTTTGATCCTGACCTCGGGTGCTGTTTGTGTGGAGTTTGCACGTTCTCCATGACCACATGGGTTTCATCCAGGTGTATTGGTTTCCTCCCACACCCAAAGATGGGTAGATTAATTGGACTCTGCAAACTGCCCCATATGTGTAGAAAGTGAATAAGTGGGATAATGGGTGATTGAGGATCAGCTAGGAAGCAATGGGCTGTTGGGCCTGTTTCTGTGCTGTATCTACAAACAAACCAACCCAGTCATTGGGAATGTTCTATTCTGCCCAATTGAGTCAGAGAGACAATATAGATGACACCAAAATAGGTAATATCATGGACAGTGACAATGGCAATCCAGAGTTGCTGCAGGATCTTCACCAGCTAAGCAAGTGGACATAGGAATGGTAAATGGAATTTAATTCAGATTAGTATGTGGTATTGCAATATGTGAGGCCAAATCAGGACAGGAATTCACAGTGAATAGAGAGCCATGGAGAATATTGTGGAACGGAGGAGTCTAGGCGTACAAGTACTGTACATATTTCCCTGAGAATGGTGTCACAAATAGAAAGGTTGGTGAAGGAAGATTTTGGCACATTGGCCATTAGACAATGTATTGCATATAGAAGTTGGGACATTATGTTGCCATTGTACAATACATTGATGAGGCCAAATTAGGAGTATTGCGTTCAGATTTGCTCATCCTTCTATAGGAAGGATATCATTAAGCTGGAAAGAGTTCAAAGGTTTCAAAAGTCTTTTATTGTCACGTACCAATTAAAGTACAGTGATATACAGCTATACTAAAAAAGCAACAAGACACACATCATAAAAGTTAACATAAACATCCAACACAGAGGATTCCCCACATTCCTTACTGTGATGGAAGGCAATAAAGTCTAATCTTCTTCCCTCATTTTTCTCCCGTGGTCGGGGCAGTCGAACCATCCGCAGTCGGGGTGATGGAAGCTCCCGCATCGGGGCGATTGATACTCCCACGTCGCGGTGGTATAAGCTCCTGCAGCTTGGAGTTCCCAATGTCGGTCTCTGACCAGATACCGCAAGCTCCGTGATGTTAAAGTCCGCAGGCACCCGTGGTAGAGCTCAGAGGTTGATCCCTGACAAAGGGACCACGAGCTCCGCAATGTTAAAGTCCCGCAGGCTTCCGCAGTGGAGTTCTTGAAATCAGTCTCCAGCAAAGACCGCTAACTCCTCGATGTTAACCGCAGTGTGGGCGGAGGTACGATACGGAAAAAAATCGCATCTCCGTCGAGGTAAGAGATTAGAACAAGTTTCCCCAACCCCCTCCCCCCACACAAAACAAGCTAAAGAACACTAAAAACATACATTTAACACATACTAAAAAAACAATGAAGAAGAAAGGGACAGACAGACTGTTGGCGAGGCAGCCATTGCTGGCGCTACCTCACAAAACAAGCTAAAGAACACTAAAAACATACATTTAACACATACTAAAAAAACAATGAAGAAGAAAGGGACAGACAGACTGTTGGCGAGGCAGCCATTGCTGGCGCCACCCGGCGGAGTTCACAAAAGATTTAAGAAGATGTTGCTAGGACTTGAGGGCCTGCGCTATAGGGAGAGGTTGGGCAGACGCTTTGCAATGCAGGAAACAAGAGGGATGATCGTAGAGCGGTGTATAAAACGATGAGTGGCATAGAGAGGGTGAATGCATTTTGTCTATTTCTCAGGATAGGTAAATCAAGAATTCAATGGCATAGGTTTCAGGTGTGAGGGGAAAGATTGAATTGGAACTTGTGGGGCAACATTTCTGGGCATAAGGAATGAACTGCCAGAGGAAGTAGTTGAGGCAGGTGCAAAAACAACATTTAAAAGTCATGTGGTTAGGTACATGCATGGGGAAGGTTTATAGGAATTTTGGCAAACAGGCAAATAGAGTTGGCTGAAGTGGGCATCTTGGTCAGCATGGACAAAATAGGCCGAGTGACCCATTTCCATGCTACATGACGATGACTGCGAGAGCTGATGCAAATGGGGAAAAGTGGAAGCCATGTTACTTGTTAGATTTAGCCACTCTGCTTATAGTTTCAAATGTTTAATTTCTTGAAGTGATGGTCACAATGAAGTGCTTGCCAAAATGAATTGACTGCAATGTGAAAAATCTGTAACTGGTACAGATCGCACTAATCCCACACAGACTTCCACATCTTTCTCCTTGGTGAAAACAGATGCAAAGTGCTTGTTTAGTACCTTGCCTACATCCCATGACTACAGGCACACATTCCCTCCTTTATTTTTGAGCAGTTGTACCTTTTCCCTGGTTATCTGCTTGTTTTTGATTTACATATCAAAAACCTAGCTTTTTAAAATCCAACTCACCAAAGCCATTTTGTGGCTCCTTTTGGCTCTTCTAAATCGACAGTGAGTGCCTTCTTCCTTTCTTCATATTCCTCAAAGGCCCTGGCTAATTTTATCTTCTTAAACCTTGTATGTACTTCCTTTTATTTTTGGACCAAATTTACATCCTCTTTGGTTACTCACGGTTCCCTTACTTTGCCATCATTATCCCTCTTCCTTATTAGAACATGTAAGTCTTGAATTTTGCCCAACTGGCTTTTAAATGACTATCACATGTCAGATGTGGATGTAACTAATAACAACTGCAACTAGTCTACCCTCTTGTCAAAATGGTGTTACTTGACACACCAATTCAGTATTTTATCTGCAAGGTGCAGCCTTACCCCTATTCAAAGCAATGACATTTTGATCACTAACCCCCAAATGCTCTTCCACTGAAAGACCAGTCACTTGGCCAGCCTCATTTTTCTGACAAAAGGTCTGGCATGTTTCCATCCCGGGTTGGACAATCATATAATGTTTCAAGAAACGCTATTGAATGCACCTAACAAATTCTGCCCCTGTTAAGCTTTTGGCACTGACCAGTCAGTATTGGGGATGTTAAAGTCACCCACTAAGCCAACCCTGATGCTTCATTCACCCTCAGCAAATAGCCAAATATAAATCATAAAAAAAATAATAGGACATGTGTAAGTCACAGCATGTGGTATTAGATTGTCTCGAATTGAGAGCAGATGGGTTAACAATATGCCTAACCCAATGCTGACAATGACATATGTTAGACAGCAGAGAGCTTTATGCCCTGTCCCACTTAGGAAACCTGAACGGAAACCTCTGGAGACTTTGCGTCCCACCTAAGGTTTCCGTGCAGTTCCCGGAGGTTTTTATCAGTCTCCAGAATGGTCCGTTTTAAAAATCGGTAATTTTTTAGTCAAAGCCGGTTGCGATGCTAGTTGAAGGTGGTTTCTGGAGGTCAAAACCTCCGGGAACATCCGGGAACCGCACGGAAACCTTGGGTGGGGCGCAAAGTCTCCAGAGGTTTCCGTTCAGGTTTCCTAAGTGGGACAGGGGCATTATAATCTTCCCAAGCTACTGTAACTCTGCTGTGGTGAGACTTTGAAATTGTGTGACTGTTTTTAACTTGGAACTGTAAAATAGGCGCATGAGAGAAAACTGCTTCATTTGTGTCAGATCTAAAACTATGACAGAATGGTCAAAGAATCGTTTCCTAATCTGCCATAGTGATTTTTATGTTTTTATGTTGTGGTTGTGGGGAGGAAACTGGTTTATCACTGGAGCGTGATTCAAAACAGTCAGGAATATAAAAGACTGCTCAATCATGTTTTTAAGCAAAGGTCAAAGATAATAGTAACAGCTGGAATCTTCATTCAAAGCTATAGCTTGGTGTGCAAGGTGGTGAGAATGAGCAACAAGGAACTTTAAGTTTTGGAATCTAATAATCGGGCCGAGTACGAGAACCAGGACGAGTTCCAGGCCGTGGCGCTGCTCTATGACCTGGGTAGGTGCTTTGGCAGGGAATGGGAGGAGGATGAGGGAAATGGGGAGGAGGGAGATGGGTGATAGAGGGGGGGGAGCGGCGAGCGGCGAGCCCTGCTGTCTACCCGCTGACGAGGAACACCATGGGTCCCAGGATAGGCAATGCTCCAACGGGTCCTGCCCGTGGGCGCAGACACCGGGAGCGGCCTTAACACACAGCAGCGTTACATGGAGAGAGGGAGCACCCCTAAAGAGAGCAGGGAGTGCAGTGGGGTAGGGAGGGGGGGTTTGCGTTGGGGAACGGGTTGCGTTGGAGGACCAGGCCTCCCGTCTGACAAGGACCCAACAGGTCCCACTTAGTCTAGTTATAAAGAAAAATCCAGAAACAACTGTCCGACTGATCAGAAACATTCTTCAGGAGTCAGGTGTGGATTTGTCAATGACCACTGTCCTCAGAAGACTTTACGAACAGAAATACAGAGGCTACACTGCAAGATGCAAACCACTGGTCAGCTGCAAAAATAGGATGGCCAGGTTACAGTTTGCCAAGAAGTACTTAAAAGAGTAACCACAATTCTGGAAAAAGGCCTTGTGAACAGATGAGACGAAGATCAACTTATGTCAGGATGGCAAGAGCAAAGTATGGAGGAGAGAAGGAAACTGCCCAAGATACCACCTCATTTGTGAACCACGGTAGTTGGGATGTTATGGCCTGGGCATGTTTGGCTGCTGAAGGTACTGGCTCACTTATCTTCATTGATGATACAACTGCTGATATTAGTAGCATAATGAATTCTGAAGTGTATAGACACATCCTATCTGCTCAAGTTAAAAAAATGCCACAAAACATTGGCCGGCGGTTCATTCTCTAGCAAGACAATGATCCCAAACATACTGCTAAAGAAACAAAGGAGTTTTTAAAAGCTAAAAAAATGTCCATCTATATTTCTTTCTGGACATCCTAAAGTACTTAACAGCCAATGGCACAAGCCTGAAGTGTAGTCATTGTTGTACTGCAGACATTATCCCTCTGGGACTGTATAACATTTTTACACACAAGGAGCTCAAGGAGGTGGCTCCAGAAATCGTGGACACATTTGTGATCATTTTCCAATGTTCTATAGATTCAGGATCAGTTCCTGTGGATTGGAGGGTAGCTAATGTTATCCTACGTTTCAAGAAAGGAGCGAGAGAGAAGACAATAGACAATAGACAATAGGTGCAGGAGTAGGCCATTTGGCCCTTCGAGTCAGCACCACCATTCAATGTAATCATGGCTGATCATCCCCAATCAATACCCCGTTCCTGCCTTCTCCCCATATCCCCTGACTCTGCTATTTATAAGAGCCCAATCTAGCTCTCTCTTGAAAGCATCCAGAGAACCTGCCTCCACCGCCCTCTGAGGCAGAGAATTTCACAGACTCACCACTCTCTGTGAGAAAAGGTGTTTCCTCGTCGCCGTTCTAAATGGCTTACTCCTTATTCGTAAACTGTGGCCCCTGGTTCTGGGCTCCCCCAACATCGGGAACATGTTTCCTGCCTCTAGTGTGTCCAAGCCCTTAACAATCTTATATGTTTCAATGAGATCCCCTTCTCATCCTTCTAAACTCCAGAGTGTACAAGCCCAGCTGCACCATTCTCTCAGCATGTGACAGTCCCGCCATCCCGGGAATTAACCTTGTAAACCTACGCTGCACTCCCTCAATAGCAAGAATGTCCTTCCTCAAATTAGGGAACCAAAACTGCACACAATACTCCAGGTGTGGTCTCACTAGGGCTCTGTACAACTGCAGAAGGGCCTCTTTGCTCCTATATTCGATTCCTCTTGTTATAAAGGCCAACATGCATGCTTACTTTCTTAGACTGATGTACAAGGACCCCCAGATCCCGTTGTACTTCTCCTTTTCCCAACGACGCCATTTAAATAGTAATCTGCCTTCCTGTTTTTGCTACCAAAGTGGATAAACTCACATTTATCCGCATTAAACTTCATCTGCCATGCATCTGCCTACTCCCCCAACCTGTCCACCCTGCATTCTCATAGCATCCTCCTCACAGTTCACACTGCCACCCAGCTTTGTGTCATCTGCAAATTTGCTAATGTTACTTTGAATCCCTTCATCCAAATCATTGATGTATATTATAAATAGCTGCGGTCCCAGCACCGAGCCTTGCGGTACCCCACTAGTCACTGCCTGCTATTCTGAAAGGGACCCATTAATCCCTACTCTTTGTTTCCTGTCTGCCAACTGCTTCTCTATCCATGTCAGCACTCTACCCGCAATACCATGTGCCCTAATTTTGCCCACTAATCTCCTATGTAGGACCTTATCAAATGCTTTCTGAAAGTCCAGGTACACTACATCCACTGGCTCTCCCTTGTTCATTTTCCTAGTCACATCTTCAAAAATTCCAGAAGATTAGTCAAGCATGATTTCCCGTTCGTAAATCCATGCTGACTCGGACCGATCCTGTTACTGCTATCCAAATGTGCGGCTATCTCATCTTTTATAATTGACTCCAGCATCTTCCCCACCACCGATGTCAGCCTAACTGGCCTATAATTCCCCGTTTTTTCTCTCCCACCTCTCTTAAAAAGTGGGATAACATTAGCTACCCTCCAATCCACAGGAACTGATCCTGAGTCTATAGAACATTGGAAAATTATCACCAATGCATCCAAAACTGCACACAATATTCCAGGTAAAACGGGGAATTATAGACCAGTTAGCCTGACATTGGTCATGGGGAAGATGCCGGAGTCAATTATTAAAGAAGAAATAACAGTGTGTTCAGGTAGCAGTAAAAATTTGGTCCAAGTCAGCATGGATTTATGAAGTGGAAAATCCTGCTTGACTAATCTTTTGGAATAAGGTCCCACACAGGAGATTAGTGGGCAAAATTAGAGCAATTGGTATTGGGGATAGGGTATTGACATGGATAGAGAATTGGTTGGCAGACAGAAAACAAAGAGAAGGAATAAACGGCAGATTGGCAGGCAGTGATGAGTGGAGTGCCGCAAGGCTCGGTGCTGGGGCCGCAACTATTTACAACATATATTAATGATTTAGATGATGGGATTAAAAGTAACACTAGCAAATTTGCAGATGACACAAAGCTGGGTGGCAGTGTGAACTGCGAAGAGGATGCAGGGTGACTTACCCCGTTTGAGTGAGTGGGCAGATGAATGGCAGATGCAGTATAATATAGATAAATGTGAGGTTATCCACATTGGCGGCAAGAACAAGGAGGCAGATTATTATCTCAATGGTGTCAGATTAGGAAAAAGGGAAGTGCAACGAGACCTGGGGGTCCTTGTACACCAGTCACTGAAAGTAAATCTGCTGGTACAGCAGGCAGTGAAGAAAGCTAATAGCATGTTGGCTTTAAGTTTTGGAGTAAAGAGGTCTTTCTGCAGTTGTACAGGGCCCTGATGAGACCACATCTGGAGTATTGTATGCGGTTTTGGTCTCCTAATTTGAGGAAGGACATCTTTGCTATTGAGGCAGTGCTGCGTAGGTGGGATGGCGGGACTGTCATATGAGGAAAGATTGGAAATACTTGGCTTGTATTCACTGGAATTTAGAAGGATGAGAGGGGATCTTATAGAAACATATAAAATTATAAAAGGACTGGACAAGCTGGATGTAGGAAAAATGTTCCCAATGTTCGGGGAGTCCAGACCAGGGGCCACAGTCTAAGAATAAAGGGGGGGGGGGGGGGCATTTAAAACTGAGATGAGAAAACACTTTTTCACCCAGAGAGTTGTGAATTTGTGGAATTCTCTGCTAATTCATTGGATGAATTTAAAAGAGAGTTAGATAGAGCTCTAGGGTTAGTGGAATCAAGGTATATGGGGAGAAAGCAGGCACTGGATAGTGATCATGGATGATCAGCCAAGATCACAATGAATGGCGGTGCAGGCTTGAAGGGCCAAATGGCCTCCTCCTGCGCCTACAATCATATTGTGGTCTGCAACATATCCAAGTCTAATAAACAACGTCGCCTTCTTGCATTATATTTCTATTTTCTTGGAAATTGGGATTTCTTATCAGATGCGATTCTAAAAAATAATTCAAATGGTGGAAAATCCTCCGAAGCACCAATTGAAGCGATGGAAAAATGATGGTTGTGTGTTTTTATTTATTTTTCATAACTATTTTGAATATCTTGAAATGCAAGATATAAAATGCATTATATAAATTCAATTTTCTCTTTTTGTACAGAGGTTCTCAAAGCGCATACACAGAAATGTAAATATGCTCCATTATTGTCCATATGCTCCATTATGTCCAGCCCCGACGCGAGGTTCGATCGCCCGGCACGGGGGAGCTGACAATCCCCCGAAGCAGGAGCTGAACGCCTCGACACAGAGGGATCGAACGCCGCCGGCTACGGGAGTTAAGACCGTCCCGTCAACGGAGGGTTCGAGGCCCCCGACCAAGGAAGAACAAAGGAAGAGACTTGAACTTTATTTCACCTTCCATCACAGAGAGGAATGTTTAGGAGTCACTGTGGTGGATGTTCATGTTAAATATGTTTTTGAATCTGTTGCTTTTAATTGTATGACTGACCTGGCCAGTGAAATTCCTTGTATGTTGCAAAACATACTTGCCGATTAAAATCTGATTCTGATTCTGATTCTGATTCTAGCAGGCACATGCAGCAGAGAAAGCAGAGCAAGCCATTGCACCAGCACCCACTAGGGGGCTCTTTAAATCCATCCTGGAAACCTGGCTGCCCTTGTTCCTCCTCTGTGTATTATTCTTTAACATTGTGAACTGCACTTTATATGTCATTCATTAGACAATTGAAAACTCAACAGAATATGTGAAAATGTTTAAAATGACCTGCCTGAAAGGTTTATCAGCACATAAATATCCATTGCCTTTAATATGTTCTGAAAATATTTATCTGCAAAACAATGCTCAATAATTGGCACTCTGTGCAATGCTTGCTCGCTTTTCCACAGAGTAATTGGGCAGCGAAGGTGACAGGTCACACAAGCTCTGCCAGCTTAACTCCATAATCCCTAGTCAGTTTCATTTTGGTAAAGTTACCCAACCAGAAATCTAAACGTCACGAGTGCTTTAGCAGTGGATAATCAGTAGCTACATAAAATAAAACAATAGAGTAATAATCAGGGGGAGATTCCACTCCATGCATGCACTCAAGTTTCAATAGTATAATAGCCTCATTTTCACATTTACTAACACAGCAAGAGTTTATTATTTTCGGAACTCTTTATTTATTATTAAGGTGTGACCTTTTGTAGTCCATTCATTGCTGCTCTCGAGAAGGTGCTGTGCTCCGCTCTATGATCTTTGTGTTGGACTGCCTTAAACCACTACAGCACATCAGCAGTTTAATGCAGCTGACTGATTCACTGATCCATTTAAATGGGCAGCTGAAATCTTAAATAGACACAAAATGCTGAAGTAACTCAGCGGAACAATCAGCATCTCTGGAGAGAAGGAATGGGTGACGTTTCGGGACAAGACCCTTCTTCAGACTCATGGTTAAAATCTATATATTGATTGGGACTGTAATCTGGAGCACTTCGTCAAAGGATATAAATAGTGGTCCAGCTTTAATGGAAAACTCAAATTTTCATTCAATGACCACTTGACACATTTATGATCAATTTTAAAAGATGCTAGTGCTCTAGTTCCAGTTTTTTTTTAAACATTGAATTGCAATTAACAAAATAAAAACTCTCAATTTAAATGCAGTGGTTAAATACAAGGTCAGCCATGGCTCACAGCTTAGTTTGTGCTGATCTTGCCTCTGAGTCAGCTGGTTCTTGAAGTAACGGTTTCAGAATTTTGAATTGACATTCTCCACACAATCATTGAGGTGCAGTGTCCAACCAAGGGTGTTTTGGCAAAAGATTCAATTGCATTATTTTACAGTTACCCCAGTGGATCGCTCAATTTTTAATCCTCAAGCAACATCAGTAAAACAGATAATTTACGCACTATCATATTGCTGTTGTGTTTTCTCCATTGCAATCCTGACTATATTTCACAAGATTTTTTTTAGCTGTTAAATGCCTGGAACCTCCAGATTCATTATTAGGACTGGATGTTACAATCCCTAAGATTTCACTACAATTGACACTCTTGGGTATGACCACCAGGTGAATTGTACTAACAATCAGCCACATCTTCAGTTGTGTACCTCAACATCACTAGGTGTTTCGGCCTTTTATCACAGGACACCCTCAGTCGAGGCAGGCCCACCACAGGTTGATCAGACCTGGGTGTGTGTCTTATTGCTAGTCTCTAGATGGTCACGTGGCAGCCCAGACAGCATCTTCCTCTTCAGCCACAGCCAGTGACTGCTCCGTTCGGCGGCATTGGCAAGTTCTTTTATTGCCCTCCTTGGTGCCTGCCCTTTGACTCCTATTTCCCTCAGGAGCCTTGCGGTGGAACTAGCTACAAAGCCCCTGCACCCCACCTCCACTGGACACAGCCTTACCCTCCAACCTCTCTCCTCTGCCTCTGCTGCAAGGTTTGGATATCAAAGAACTTCATGCAAACTTTAAAAAAAACATTGTGCAATCAGTTGATTGAATAAATCAATTTGTTTGCAAGGTCAGTTGCTAGAGCAGTGATTTTTTTATTGGCACTGATGTATTGAATGCATTACAGCCACTCTAATTTCTGATCGTTTCCTTAAACCAATCATTGCCCTTATTCACCTCATATGAACTGAGATTTTATACACAATATGCCCGATGGCATTACTCCTTATGTCAAAGTGCACAAATGCAGAAAGGTTGCAAAACCAAAAAAATATGCAATCATAAAATCATCTTGAGTTAGATATTGTATTATACAGAATAAAAAGGGAAGGGACATGTTCAGTTGGTGCCCTTTACATCCGTTTCACATAGTAAAGTATTTTGCAGCTCATCTTCATTTGATATGTGGTCACTATGAAAATATAGAAAGTGCAGCAGCCAATTTGCATACAGACAGCTTCCATAACGAGCAGTGTGACAACATTATGTGATCTGTCTTGTAAATTATTTTGATTGAGGACCCAAATTTTAGCAGGATACATTTCTCCCAAATAGCGGCCCCTGAGAGAATAGACAGTACCTTGGTTTGGGACGATGGTTATTTTCAGCCATTACCAGTACTGTCTTAGGATACAAGTCAAAAGCTGAATATTTATCACATGAGAAATACTGGAATCCGTTCCAATGGAGATTTACTCACAAGGGCACTACATTAAATGCAACATTAACATGAAGTAGGTTGAGGAGCGGTCACTGATATATCTCTTCACTTTTTCAAAACAGATAATAAGATCAATAAGGGGGAGCTACTCCAGAATGCGTTGCCAGAGCTGAAAGAGATCATTAATGGAATGCTCCAAACCAATCCTTCTTTACATATTCTACATCCTCTTCATCCCACAGTTTCTTCTCACTAAAAGGTTTTGGGTGTGTTACTATTCACCTCGTACTTCCATCCTCAACTCGTCATGACTCACCTACACTCAAACCTTATTCTTTCAATCACCCTGCAACCCTGGGCTCTGGCTGTTGAGCAGCAAGAGAGCTGAGAATAAGCCACTCAATCTACCAGTTCCAATGCTATGACTCAATAGACAATAGGTGCAGGAGTAGGCCATTCGGCCCTTCGAGCCAGTACCGCCATTCAATGTGATCATGACTGATCATCCCCAATCAGTACCCCGTTCTTGTCTTCTCCCCACACCCCCTGACTCCACTATCTTTGAGAGCTCTCTCTTGAAAGTATCCAGAGAACCGGCCTCCACCGCCCTCTGAGGCAGAGAATTCCACAGACTCACAACTCTCTGTGTGACCCTTTGTGGACAACGTTATGGAGGATTAATCCATACCCATGAAGTGACAATCTTCTTCAATCTGTGCTTCCAATGAGACTGAGGTACTCAAGGAAAATGATTCAATATCCTGATGATAGCCTCTGCGTTGTCCGAGTCTGTGGCGTGCCTCTCCGTGCGTCCATGATACGTGTGGTCCATGGCTCTTTGTTACATGATACCCTAACTTGATTGAGCAAACAGGAATTGACTTGACTCCACCAGCCAACCATATGTCTGATATGCTGGCTGAATTATAGTAGGTGCATGCCAAAATGAACGCAATGTGCACTTTCTGCTGTTGCTCTAAGAAATAATTTGGTTGTTTTCGCAGACAGCTTGCAATGGGAGTGAAACTCTTGTGGTTCTGAAAGAGATCCATATTAGAACTTAGAGAATATACTCAGGGATTTCATGAAGTATCAACTTAAAATTAATTAGCATCATCACCTTCCCCCCCACCCCACATCACCCACACCCAGAAACTGAAAGCTTTAATCTTGACAAAAAGTTACACGGAAATCTTGACAAACACAGAAAAATTAAAATTATAACATAAATTTGCATGATTGGAAAATTCTATGGTATAGATTATAATGCAGATCTTATTTAACACATCAAAAAATCCCCCAATAATTGCTGGAAATTTTCAGGTCAGGTGGTATCAATGGAATTAAAAAAGAGTCTACTGTGTGGTCAAGACTGGGCTGCTGGGAAGACTTCGGCAGCCAGCGCTTCTACTGATGCTAAGACTAAGTGGCTAGAGCAAGCCTGGGATGCCATTGCCTCTTCCTGCCCATGGACAACGTGGGACTACTCCTACACACAGAGTCAAAGACTTAGCTGCCAGGATAAGCAGAGACCACCAGCACTAATTCATCAAGCCCCAAGGCAGCATAAGCCTGAAACCACCAGTGGTTCGAGAGGCTGGTTATGGCACACATCAACTCCAGCCGACTAAGCAGCCTTGATCCACTACAGGGCGCCTACCGCCACAACAGGTCCACGGCTGATGGCATCTCCTTGACCCCTCACTCATCCCTGGAACATCTGGATAAGGACACATTCATCATATTCCATTTAATCAACTATAACTCTTTCACTACCATTATCCCATTCAAGCTCAACTCCAAACTCTAAGAACATAATCAGCACTCCCTTCTGCAATTGGATCCTCGACTTCCTGAGCAACGGACCTCAATAACTGAGGATCGGTGACAAATCATCCTCTACAATAATCCTCAACACTAGTGCCCCGTAAGAATGTGTTCTCAGCCCCCTACCTTACTTCTTATATACTCATGACTGTGCAGCCAAATACCAATCCAACTCAATTTATACGTTTGCAGAGAAACCCAATTCAAATATATTAGTATATTAATAATAAATCAGATATTTCTCAGCCCGGCAAGATGTGCTACGTTCCCTAGTTTGAAATAATATCCACAACAAAATAAAATAATGGTTTATTACGTTAATCTGGAAATGCTTCAAACCAGATCAAAACGATGTGTGTGAACACATTTATGATATACTAGACTAAGTGAGACCCGATGGGTCTGCTCTCCCAACGCAATATTCCAGCACTCACCTGTGTGTGAGGCAGGGGGGGTGTGTGTGTGGGGGGGGGGGGGGGAGGGGGGTGGAGGCTTGGTGGACGGGGGTGATGTGCTGGGGGGGCAAGTTGGGGGGGGGGAGGAGGGTGTTTGGGCGGGGGGGGGGGGAGGGGTGTGTGAGGTGGAAGGGATAACTTTATGGCTTTTCAATTTTGGTCCTTCTCTTGCTCTTCAAGGCCACCAAATTCAAGTGCAGTTTCATGTTTCAGAACTATGTGCATTGAAGTCTGTATGGTTTCTGAGCTGTTGTCAGGAATGTGGTTGGAGAATGACCTTGAATAACTTTAGAAGCTGGTCAGTAAGTGGGATTTAATTCCTTTACCACAGTGTTGAGAGTTGGCCGTATTACATTCAAATCATATTTGGTCCGCGATAGGAAGTGCGTGGGAGGGATGGCAGGCGTGGACCCGAGGACCCGAGCGTGGGAGGGCGTGGACCCGAGCGAGGCCGTGGGCAGGGTGTGTGAAACGGGCGCTGACCCGAGTCATGGTGCCCGCCCACCTCATTGTGACAACATCAGTCAAAGTGGGTTGAAAAATCTGTGTATGAAAGGCGGTTAAAAAGGCTGTTTTGTTTTTTTAAAGCATTTTATTCACCAACTGGTTTCCAGAGGGCTAGTATGGACATTGTGGGCCAAACAGATTCTTTGTGTGGCAGCTAAGTCACTCAAGCCTGATGTGCTGGCAGCTCACTCACGGCTGGTTGGATAGCAGTTGACTCATGGCTATTCCTTGAAAATCTATTTCAAGCAGGGTGCAAGGCCACCAAATTCAAATGCAGTTTCCTACCATTTCAAGCAGGGTGCAAGGCCACCAAATTCAAGTGCAGTTTCTTACCACTTCAAGCAGGGTGCAAGGCCACCAAATTCAATTGCAGTTTCATACCACTTCCAGCAGGGTGCCAGGCCACCAAATTCAAGTGTAGTTTCCGACCACTTCAAGCAGGATTCAAGGCCACCGAATTCAAGTGCAGTTTCCAACCACTTCAAGCAGGGTGCAAGGCCACCGAATTCAAGTGCAGTTCCATACCACTTCAAGCAGGGTGTAGGGCCACCAAACCCAAGTGCAGTTTCCTGCAAACTTCAAGCAGGGTGCAAGGCCACCAAATTCAAAAGCAGTTTCATGTTTCATGCCATTTCAGCAGAGTGCAAGGCCACTAAATTCAAGTGCAGTTTCATGCCATTTCAAGCAGGGTGCAAGGCCACCAAATTCAAGTGCAGTTTCATGCCATTTCAAGCAGGGTGCAAGGCCATTAAATTCAAGTGCAGTTTCATGCCACTTCAAGCAGGGTGCAAGGCCACCAAATGCTAGTGCTGTTTCATACCATTTCAAGCAGGGTGCAAGGCCACTAAATTCAAGTGCAGTTTCATACAACGTCAAGCAGGGTGCAAGACAACCAAATTGAAGTGGAGTTTCGTACCATTTCAAGCAGGGTGCAAGGCCACCAAATACAAGTGCAGTTTCAATACATTTCATGCAGGGTGCAAGGCCACCAAATTCAAATACAGTTTCCTACCATTTAATGCAGGGTGCAAAGCCACCACATTCAAATACAGTTTCATACCATTTCAAGCAGGGTGAAACCACCATAAAACCACACAAATCACCACATAAACACCACACTCACATTCAGTAGACATTTGGTGTGTTCAGTTGATTCACAGATCAGACAGTCGTGACCTCTCCCTCCCCAATCTTGCAGAGACTGAGCCACACCCACGCTTCCGGGTTTTATAATCCCTCCCCCCTCCCACCAGAAGGGGCATGGTCTTCATGGCATGATTGACATTACAGAGATTCTCAACATTTTTTTAACAATTTTATTTTTCATTGATGGGAAGAATCCTCTGCACCTGATGAGTGGAGGGGGACTGAGTAAGATGGCCAAAAATCACAGCCGTAAGTGGTAGCGTTTTATCTAAAATCAATATAGAGTGCAAACAGGAAGTTGTCAAGTTACCACCAACAACCATTTGCAGTGCAGCATTTCAAAGCAGTTACCACCACCAACAACCATTGCAGTGCAGCATTTCAAAGCAGTTACCACCACCAAGAACCATTCACAGTGCAGCATTTCAAAGCAGTTACCACCACCAACAACCATTTGTAGTGCAGCATTTTAAAGCAGTTACCACCACCAACAACCATTTGCAGTGCAGCATTTCAAAGCAACCACATTTTCACTTTCAAACCACATTAAGGGCACTCACAGTTGAGTAGACTTGTGCTCAGTGTTATTCACAGCTCAGAGAGACATGACCCTCTCGCTAAGACTGAGAGAGGCACAACAATTCTGGGTTTTATAGTCCCTCCCCCTCCCACCAGCAAGGGCAGTAGTGAGAATGTCAACATTTTTAAAACATTAATAACTATTTTATTTTTAATCGATGGGAAAAATCCTCTTGTTCTGCGCAGCAGAGGGGGACTCTGAGTAAGATGGCCAAAAATCACAGCCATAAGTGACAGCTTTCTTTCAAAAATCATGGAACAGAAAAACAGGAAGTGGTCAAGATCTTACTTTTATAACAATAGTAATATATATAACATGTTAAATATAGGATCAAATCTTAAGTGAACCCGATCACTATGTGGAGAAGGAAATGTGAGTCAGAATATGTAAAATAAATGCCAGATGGTATTTAATTCAGACAAAGGAAAGGTGATGCATTTTGGGAAGTTAAATTAGGCCAGGATTCACAGTGAACAGCAGGGCCCTAGGGAGGGTTGTGGGACAAATATATATTTTGGGGGTACAAATACATATATCCCAGGAAGTAACAACACAGGTGTAGATTAGTGGCTCATGTTATGAGTCATGCTTTTGTAGTTATGCCCACTAGCTTATTAGCATTGCGGTCTACTGCACTCCGCAGTCTAGAGAGAGTGAATAAAAGGTTAATGAGAATGTTGCCTGGGTTGGAAAAGTTGGGTTGTAACAAAAAAAAAGTGGATTGGCTGGATTTGTTTTTTCTGGAGCAAAGTAGGTATGTTACAAAACTTACCTTCAGCAGCGCTGCAGTTCTGTCACTGGCCGTGTGTGCGACTTTGGCGCCTTTGAGGTGGGGGGGGGGGGGGGTGGGGTTAAAATGTTGTTTCCGGGCTGCTAGCTAATGCTGAAGAATTGATTCGACTGCCGTTCTGTTAATTATTTTTTTTAAACCGCGGGACAATTTCAGCGCTGGAGTAAAATAAAAATCCACTTCTAACGCTGTCAACATCGACAACGGGACGGATTTCACGTACGGGACAAATAAAGGTAAGCCGTTTATTTTACATATAACTTGCTTCTTAGGATTACCTTAATCCAAATTTTACGTTGCGAAAAGGTGATTTAGGCCCCATACAAACCGGCAGTGCTTTTCCTGCTGATATGTGGTTTAAATTCACCGCAAACCGCAACGTTCCAATCGATTGCATTCCACAAAATCCCACTCGCAAGATGATTTAAATGGCCATTAATTTATGGGAATTAAACACTAAATTCCTTCCATTTGGCCTGTAAATTCATGACAATGAGATTGTTAAATCATGTTATATTGTGAATTCTTGTGTGAATGTTATTTGGACACTTAGGCTATTTAAAAATGTTAATCTTTTCTTAAGAAATGGATCGATGTTTAGATCTAGTAATTGAATTTAGTAATTAGCTACAATTAGGTAACTAACTAATTATATGCTTTAATTTCAGGTCATTCAAGTAAGATTTTACATATAACCAGACGACTTTTAATAAAGTTTAGCGGGCATTTAACATTACCGGTTGGTTTTCCTTGGTTCTGAAAACTCGTGCTTATGTTTATTTCCCCCAATGAGCCAATTAAATGACCCCGTCAGCAAAGGAGATTGCCTACGGCTACCTCGACTACCTATAACTACATGACGACCTCACTACCACTGCACTACGAGTTCAAAAGAACCGTGCCGACCAATTTTTACTTGTTGAAACATTTTCAGCATGTTGAAAAATGTTCTCTATAGTCACTAATTTTATTTGGGACTATAAAAGCCATAGAATAAATAAAAAATATTTATGTAAATCGAAAATTAATGGAGGTTTAACATTACCTAATTTTATATATTATTACTGGTCTGTTAGTATTAAGAAGAGGAACTTTTGGTGGGTTGAACTGGATGAAAATCCAAACTGGTTACTTATGGAAAAGGAAGACTGCTTACCGTATGAAATCAGTTCCATATTATTTTCTAAAATTAAAATATTTAAGAAAATTTATCGTGAAAACCCAATAATTAATAGTGAAATTAATATTTGGAGACAGTTAAAAAGAACGTTAAAACTAGAAGATATCCCATTAGTTCTTCCCATTGCTAATAATGTAAGTTTTAAACCATCCCTGGAAAATTTAGGATTCTTACAATGGATAAATAAAGGGATTAATAAGATCAGTGACCTCTACAGGGACAATCTGTATCTTTCATTTAAAGAAATACAGGAAATATATGGACTACACTCTAAACACTACTTCAGATATCTACAAATAACTGACTACATTAAAACAACTGCACAGGAATATAAAAAGAGAAAGACGGGAATTCTAGATGAATGCTTAAATAAACACCCAAATACTGAAAAATTAATATCATACATTTATAATATTTTATTAGAAAATGATATACCCAATACGGGAAAGTACAGACAACTATGGGAAAATGAAATAGGTGAAACAATCGAACCCGATATCTGGGATGAAAGTTTACGATATATACATAATTGTTCATTAAATTCTAGACACTCTCTGATACAATTCAAAGTTTTACATAGATTGCATTTTTCAAAATCTAAATTACATAGAATGTTTTCTAATGTATCTCCTATATGTGACAAATGCCAATACCCAGAAGCTAATTTAACACATTATTTTACAACTTGTATAAAAATTACGAATTTTTGGTTGGAAATATTTAAGGTAATCTCGAATGTTGTAAATAAGAATCTAGTTCCAGACTCAAAATTAATAATATTGGGAATATTAGAAAGGGATCAATTACTCACGACAGCACAAAGAACTTTCATAGATTATAGTTTAATAATTGGTAAAAAATTAATTTTACAATTTTGGAAAGGCCCCATACCCCCTACAATCAAATTGTGGATTTCAGGAATGGCTGAGACTTTACACTTGGAAAGAATAAGACTTGCACTTTTAGGCAAGTTAGACCAATTTAATCTGATTTGGTCTCCATTCCTTGAATATCTTAAGGGACCAATATGACTCGGTTTGTGGACCTGATCGAGACCTGAACGAAGGATTGAACGAAGAATAATACATTATTGATCACGGATATATTATTATATAAATACTGTTTGTATAATATACCACTGTTATTTTATTTACTTTTCTCTTTTGGTTATTTTATAACTATCTTTATGTTATCCATTCTTCACACTTTCCTACTTTTCACTAAAAAAAAACTACAATAAAATGTTTAGAAGTATATATAAGAAAATATGGGAATTATTACCTATCTCTTTATCAAGAACGTTGTTTTTATATGTACTTATATTTGTACTTACACCTGTACTTATACTTCTAATAAAAATTATTCAACAAAAAAAAAAGAAAAATGTTCTCAACCAAACTGAGGCCGCAAGTATGCGGAAACTTCTCTCGAGCATGAAGGAGAGTTACAATGACCTCCTAGGATCACGTGTCGGCCATGCTGTGAGTTTGTGGCGAGCACAAACTCTTCTAATCTCGCAAATCAGGCCCTTAACTCTCTCTTGAAAGCATCCAGAGAACCGGCCTCCACCACCCTCTGAGGCAGAGAATTCCACAGACTCACAACTCTCTGTGTGAAAAGGTATTTCCTCATATCCGTTCTAAATGGCTTACTCCTTATTCTTAAACTGTGGCGCCTTGTTCTGCACTCCCCCAACATCGGGAACATGTTTCCTGCCTCTAGCGTGTCCAAACCCTTAATAATCTTATATGTTTTAATAAGATCCCTTCTCATCCTTCTAAATTCCAAATTATACTAGCCCAGCCGCTCCATTCTATCAACATATGATAGTCCCGCCATCCCGGGAATTAATCTTGTGAACCTACGCTGCACTCCCTCAATAGCAAGAATGTCCTTCCTCAAATTTGGAGACCAAAACTGTACACAATACTCCAGGTGTGGTCTCACGAGGGCCCTGTACAACAGCAGAAGGACCTCTTTGCTCCTATACTCAACACCTCTTGTTATGAAGGCCAACATGCCATTCGCTTTCTTCACTGCCTGCTGTACCTGCATGCTTACTTTCAGTGACTGTTGAAATTGGATATGATCTTCTAATTGGAGTCACAAAGGTTCCAACCCAAAACATCTGTCCGTTTTCCTCCATAGATGCTGTCATACCCATTGATTTCCCGCAGCAGTTTATTTTCTGCTAATAATCCTTTAACTGCAGTGCAGATGTTAAACGTTTTAGCAGTTTTCCATAGCCACCTCAGCTTCCGTGACAGTATTAATTTGAAAACGGCTTTTTGAGCAGAATGTTCAAGTATGTGAGCAACGTTTTCCTATCTAACCCCAGCAATGACACCAAGGAAAGATGCCATTCTACTAGCAAGTTCTAATTTTCCCCATAAGTGTGCTGAGCACGCACAAACGAAAATCACTGCGTTGTTTTTTGCTGTCCTGCACAGTGGTCAGCATTTCCAAATTATGGTGTGTGTGTGTGTGTGTGTGTGTGTGCACATGCGTGTGTGTATGTTAATATGCATATGCCTGTATACAGATGTATAGAAGTTGAAGCAAAGGATAATAAGATACGATAATAACAAGCCCTCTTATTTCAACTGTGCTTTCTATTTTGTGATATGTAAACATGACCTGGGAAATACACTAATATATTTCCTTTTATCTGTAACATCAAGTAGGTGCAATATGAATCTTGCAGTAACATTTCAGTTATATGGTAAAATTGATCTACACTGACAGAAAAGGTAAAATATTAAATCATGATACTGACTATTATTAATTCAAAACCATTCATATAGCAATATTTATGAGTACAACATGAGTCACTGACCTTTTGAAATTCAGATGCATTTGAGAAAGGACTATTGGAAATAATGAGATAATTTGATCCCCTCGCCACAGAGATGGAGCGTGTACACCGTACAGCCAAACCAGCTCAGAATGGCAGATCCAGACCAGTGGTGGTTAAGTTCCTCCGATACAAGGATAAGCAAAGGCCAAATTCCTCAAAGGTACAGCCATTTTCATCAATGAAGATTTCACTGAAGCAGTTCGCCAAAAGCGGAAGGAGCTGCTCCCAGCAATGCGTGCAGCACGGGATCGCGGGGACACTGCTTACTTAAGGCACGACCGTCTTATTGTCCATCCTGCCAACCAACGCAAACCATCAAGTGAGACAGTAGCCTAGTCTACTCCCTGCCGGACTGGTCAGTGTTGGATGCTGCTGCATTACCTTTTTTTAACTCTTCTTTATGGATTTGAATTCTTTAAGCTCACTCACAGATAATGGTCACACTCAGGACAATTCTATAGCCTCTAATCCTTTCATCAAATGTAATACTGATAATGATGACAGGCATGATGAACTCTATAATCCTGATATGAACTGTGATGGCTTGAAGAATGCTAATGTATCATGTCAATATTACTCTGACGATCAGTTCATCAATTTGTTACAGAAGCAGCCATCTAATGACTTCTCAGGCCCAGGCTCCTTTTCCTCCTTGCATTTAAATGTTCGCAGTCTGCCCAGAAATTATGACCACTTGACCTCTTATTTATCCACGTTAAATCATAATTTTTCTGTAATGGCTTTTTCTGAAACATGGCTCAAGGATGATATCACAGGTCTCTATCCTTTCTCACAATACAATGCATTCCATTCTTGTAGAAAGAAGAAAGCAGGAGGTGGAGTTTCGATTTATCTGCTAGACAATTATAACTGTATTCATAAAAGCAATATTAGTGTACACTTAGACAAAACTAGTGTTGAATCTGTTTTTGTTGAAATTACTTCTTGCCCAAACTTTGGTGGGAAAAACATCATCATTGGTTGTATCTATAGACCTCCAGATTCTGATTCTGTCACATTTATTGATGCCCTCTGTCTGACGCTAGAAATTATAACCAAAGAACGTAAAATGTGTTTTCTACTTGGAGACTTACACATCAACCTCCTTAAAAGCGATTCACCTCTCTCGACAGATTTTCTCAATGTTTTCTATTCAACTCACTTTTATCCATTGATACATAAACCGACGAGAATAACCAGCACCTCAGCTTCACTCATTGATAACATCTTGGCTAACTGTCTGGATTACAAAATGTCTTCTGGTATATTGTTAGCTGATATCTCTGATCATCTCCCTATATTCCAAATTGTACATATCAACTCAACCAGAATAAGTAAAAGCAATAGCTGTGATCATAAGGGAACAGAATATTGCAAATATACCAATAGAAATATGGAAGCTTTTAAATGTGTAATTGGTGGACTATCATGGGATGAGGTTCTTAGGCTGCAAGATGTCAATGAAGCTTATCAGGCATTCCCTTCCCTTATTAATACCTCTTTGGAGAAATGCTTTCCCTTAATTTCTACCAAGATTAAGAAAGCTGCCTCATTTGACAAACCCTGGTTCACTAAAGAATTGAAGAAACACATTTTGATTAAAAATAAACTATACAAGAAATCTATTTTGTATACCACACCATTCAATGTGGAATCATATAAAGCTTACAAAAATAATCTTACTCACTATTTAAGGCAAGTAAAAAATAATTATTGTATTTATTTTCATATTTTTAATTTTCATTCTTAAACTGTATTATTGTTTATTATTGTCTTTTTTATTTCTCTTATCCCCTGATTTGCCATTAACGCTCATTTTCAGATGGGAGCGGACTTTGTATAAGCCCTCTGGGCTTCCCTTCCCTCCCAGCACTGTATGGTATTATAAATTGATCGTTTGTCTTCTTTTAAAACATGGTGCAAATAAATAAACAAACAAACAATTCCAACCATACTTGAAAGCACTTCATTACAATATGGCAATAAAATGTCATCTCACCATGCTGTCTTGAACATTGTTTACTCGATCATGTAGCTATGACTTTCAAATCAATAAAAATACAAGAAATAGGAGGAGTTTTCTTTCAAGTCTTGTCTGCCCTTCATCAAGATCATGACTGATCTGTCCCAACGCCAATTTCCTGCACTAGGTTAGAGAATTCCAAAGATTCACCACCATCTACCTGAAGTGATTTCTTCTCAGCTCAATAGTAACTGACTGACCCCTTATTCAGGGATGGTGAATCCTGCTTGAAACCTCAGCCAGAAACTAAGAATGTTGCAAGGTTGAATTAGTTCTCAATTCCAAAAAGCTGGAGAACAGATGAATTCATCAAACTTTCATCACATTCATATCTGGAATCAGACTGGTGAATCTTTACTGAAGTGTCTTTATTCCATGTATATCCATTTTCTACCAGATATTGCCTCACTAAGGCCCGATTGTTAGGTACTTCCCTCCCCCTCCTGTTAAATACTGTACTTACCTGTCTGTATCTCTGCAGGCCGTGGCTGGGAGCCAGGAATCAAGGGGTTAACAGCTTCTGTACCCGATTGGCCCAGCCACATCAGATGACTCATCGGGAGCTTTAAAAGGCAGAAGCTCCCAGAATTCTCCGCCTCTCTTCAAGATAGATCTCTGGAGGAAGAGGTGCCGGGCTGATCTGCATGATGCCTGGCTGCATGGCACTGCACTTTGTATATTTGTGATAAACTTTTGTAAATTAATGTTCTATTGGGACGGAAGGGATGACCTGAGAGTTTTCGGGTATTTTTGGTTGTAGAGTTAGGGCTATATAGGCAGTTTAGAGTCTTCAGTCCGACGGTCCATTAAGGGCTGGCTGGAGCACCATTATATTTTATTTTACAGCCAATTCTGGTCCCTGACCGTGTTCTTTAAAATCAGGTTCGGGTTTTGTTTAGTGTTACAATAAAAGACTGTTTTTTATATAAACTTGACCCTAGTTTTGATTTGTTACGCGACACTGAGGAACCAGCCTTTGGGAGTCGTTACACCGATATAACTGCATTAAGACATCTAGCTCTTATATAGCTCAAATAAGAAATTACAACCATCTCAGAATTCCCTTTTCTATTAAAAAGACACAGGGGAAATTAAGGATGATCCACAATTTAATTTCCCTCCATCTGTTCCCCTCACATTGCCAATTCACTTCAAAATTCACCTTAGCCCTGGGGTCAAGGAAAGAGCGTTCACGTTGCGGCTCTGTTTTTACCAATTTTTCCACCACCACGCACAAGAAGCGCAAGACAGACTATTGTATGCAGATGCCGAGAAGTGTGTTAAGCTCTGGCTGAACAACTTCTAATCTTGTGTGTGGACTCGCTAAGAAGAAAGAAGACCTTAGACCTGATCTCCACTTTGAACAAACATTGGAAACTATCTGGAGATGGTTTGTAAATGTACAAATAGTAGATGGCAAATAAAGTATAATGTGGAAAGTAGTGATGTTTGGTACCAGTCTACAGGATGAAACCACCTTCCAGTGGTAACGCATGATGTGTGAGCTTTCAGAATCAATTCCAACGGTATTTTCACAAGTCAATCATGGAGCTTTCCATGGGACTAAGGTAATGATTATGGGGGTGAAATTATTATATTTTTTTAATATACTGGTGATTACGTATTGTCCTACAAATCTGTTGCGGCTGCACAATAATCAGGAGAACTGATGTTTACTTGCATAACTACCTGCACATAAACCAACTATCAATACACTTGATCAGGTATCAAAAGTAGTGAATGCCATGCAGTGACACATGAATGCGCTCCACTGACACCATGTCAATTTATGTCTCAACTTTATTGGACTGGTGTTCTACTTCTCCCCTTGCTGCTTCAGGTTCTTGAATAAAATACCCTTTTTGCTTCCTTTTGAACATCGAAGATCATAAACGTGAACAACACTGAATTCTAACACCTGTCCGGATCTTTCCCCTCCACCTTTATCTGACCCCATCTCTTTACCCAGTATGTGTAGGAAGGGACTGCAGATGCAGGTTTACACCAAAGATAGATGCAAAATACTGGAGTAACTCCGCAGGATAAGCAGCATCTCTGGATGGAAAGAATGGATGACGTGGCTGAGACTCTTTATCAGACTTCGGCTATCGACCCGAAACGTCACCCATTCTTCCAATTCAGATATGCTGCCTGTCCCGCTGAGTTACTCCTGCATTTTGTGTCTATCTTCACTCAGTTTGATCACCTGACTTTTTTTATCCACTATTCCTTCTGATCCTCTCCTGATCCTGAATATTCATTCCTCAGCAGCAAATCCATCTTCACTCCCGACATCTCCATCTTATTTAGTTCCGAGCCAAGCAAAATTCCCTGCATCTCTTCTGCTGTCTCTGCCTACATGTCCTTTTCTTTGGCGAGGAGTTTTCAAACAAAACTGTGACCCTTAATTCAGTCTTTGGAATTCCTGATCGACCTACCCCATTCTCTATGGCCTCAACCTAGATCCAAGCATTGCTACCTGCTGATTTTGACATTAACTATATTACTTTTTCTAGTGCTTTCCTTAATAGTAACCTACCCACCCCCTGAACTTGCAACACTCTTCTCAACAAAAATCTTCCCCAACATTGCCAATAATACTTTGTGACAACCGTGGTGGTGCTGTGTAGGAAAGAACCGCAGATGCTGGTTTAAATCAAAGGTAGACACAAAATGCTGGAGTAACTCAGTGGGACAGGCAGCATCTCTGGGGAGAAGGAATGGGTGACGTTTTAGGTCGAAACCCTTTTGGTGGTGTTGTCATTTGCTGACGTAGTCTTGTCAAAACAAAGTGCCAGTTCTCTAGCATCAAAGAAATCCCATAGATATGAAATTCATTCTTTCCCCAAGTTTGTGAAAGGCACCAACATTACTGTTCATTAATGTTGATTTTTTTCCTCATCATTATAATTGATTGCTCATATTTATCATCAATTCATCAGGCAGGTGCTGAAATACACTCGTAATGTCTAATACATGCAGATATAAATAACTACAAGGATCTCCTGAAATAAAGAAAATATTTTGTTTTAATGTACCTTATCCAATTCACAACTGGAAACCCCAAGTAAGGATCCTTCCAGTCTGTTCTACATTGTAACCAAATTAATAGTCAAATAATTCTTCTAATTTATTATCTTATAAACATTCTGGTAATTCTCAGAATCCTGTTCTAGGCCTTTTGAACCAGTTGGGTTATGTCAAATGCAGTACTCCACATGTGAGAAAATATAGACAGAGGATTTTATGAACTTTAAGTCCTGGCATTAGCGATCTGATATGAAAGTCTGATATGAATGTCAGACTCACTCTCTGAACTAAACTAGACACAGATTATTTATTTGACTGAGAGTACATTTCTTCAGGGTCCTTTCAGCTTTACCATCAGACTGCTGATATTCCCTGTCAATGTGTTAACTTCTGTGCTCGGAGCCATAAAGTTCATAAAATTTACTCTTTTGGAAAGTTTTTTGCCTTCTGAAGCAGAGTGAAGGAATTCAGGAAAGGAAGAGAGTTTGATGGATGACAGAAGTTTAATTCTCACCACCAGATGGCAGTGATATACCAGTGGCCAAATCCTGCTGGCTGTTCAATCATCTCAGCACAATCACGGCCTTGGTCTAACTATAAAGTCAGGAAGGTCAATCCCTCAGTATGTTTTGGAGCCCTTTATTTTCCAGGCCCTCGTATTATGTTTTTTTAAAAAGTTTTATTTTTAAAATATTCAACAGAACTCTCAAAATAGTACGTTAAAGATAGTTCAAAAGTCTCCAATGAGGTGGATGGGAGGTCAGGACTGCACACTAGCCAGTGTGAGAATGGTTCAGTTACATGATTACAGCTGGGAAAAAAATGTCCCTCAATCTGGAGGTGTATGTTTTCAAACTTCTACCTCTTGCCTGATGGGAACGGGGAGAAGAGGGAGTGACCGTGGCAAGATTTGTTCTTGATTATGCTGGTGGCCTTGCCGAGGCATTGTGAAGTGTAGATGGACTTAATGGAAGGGAAGTTGGTTTGCGTGATAGTCTGGGCTACATCCACAATTCTCTGCAATTTCTTGAGGTCTTGAATGGACCTGTTCCCAAACCATGTTGTTATCCAGAATAAAATTATTTCTTCAGCTCATCTGTAGAGGTTGGTGTGGGTTGTTAAGGACATGCCGAATGTCATAAACCATCTAAGGAAGTAGAGACGGTGGTGGCCTTTCTTGGCCATTACATCAGTGTGGCTTTTCGAGGACAAATTGCTGATGATATATATTTCTAAGAACCTGAACCTTCATTTGACACCACCAATGTTTACCAGGGTGTGTGTACTGCTTCGCTTCCAGAAGTTAATCAAAATCTCCTTTGTCTTGCTGACATTGAGGGAGAGGTTGTTTTCCTGGCACTAGGTTACCAGGTTCTCAATCTCCTTCCTTTACTGTGTCTCGTTATTATTTGACATCCGGTCCACGATGGTGGTGTCGTCTGCAAACTTGTAAATTGATTGGTATTTGGCTGCACAGTTATGTGTATAAGAAGTATAGTAGACAGCTATGAACGCATCCCTGCAGGGCACCATTGTTGAAGAGTATCATAGAGGATGATATGTCACCTATCCTCACTGACTGTGGACTGTGAGGAAGTCAAGGATCCAGTTGCAAATGAGAGAGCTGATTAAATTCTACAAGTTTAGAGACAGGCTTGGTTGGTACAATGGTATTGAAAGCAAAGTTAGAGTCGATGAATAGGAATCTGACGCATATGTTATTCTTACCCAGGTGTTCCAGCGATGAGTGTAGGACCAGGGAGATGGCATCAGTCTTGGAACTGTTGTGGCGTAGGCAAACAACATAGAATATAGGTTGCTTGATAGGCTGCATTTAATGTGTGCCATAACCAGCCTCTCATTATGAATGAATACGTTTATTGGCCAAGTATTCACATACAAGGAATTTGCCTTGGTGCTCTGCGTGTTGTTGGCAAGATTCATGTCAACCATCAAGTGACAACATGACATACAGTGACAGTTAAGAATAATACATAAAACATTAAACATTAATAATGAGATAATTGATTAAACATGTGAATTAAATAATATACCAGAGCAAAAGGAGGCTACAGATTTTTGGTTATTGAGTAGACCTACTACTCATGGAAATAAGCTGTGTTCATGTCTGGCTGCGGCAGCTTTGATGACAGGGAGTCGCCTTCCAGAGGGAAGTGGTTCAAAGAGTTTGTTGCCAGGGTGAGAGGGGTCAGAGATGATCTTATCCGCTCGCTACCTGGCCCTTGCAGTATACAGTTCACCAATGGAGGGCAGATTGCAACCAATAAACTTCTCAGCTGATCGGATGATTCGCTGCAGCCTCCGGATATCGTGCTTGGCGGCTGAGCCAAACCAGACCATGATGGAGAAGGTGAGGGCAGACTCTATGATGGCCGTATAATATTGGACCATCATTGCCTGTGGCAGATTGAGCTTCCTCAGCTGCCGCAGGAAGTACATCCTCTGTTGTGCCTTTTTGATTGTTGACGTCAAGGCCATTGTAATGTTGTCATTAAGGCATGAGATCTTGCTTGCTTCTCTTCTACACCAGGATGATAATGGTCTTCTTGAAGCAGGTGGGTGCCTCAGAATGGAGTAGGAAGATATAAAAGATGCCAGTGAACACTCCCGCTAGTTGGTCCATACAGTTCCTAGGGATGCAGCCAATTTACTCCATCCTGGCTAATTGCTTTCTGTGGGTTCATGCCCAGGAAGGCCAATCTAAATTCTACAACAATGACCATGGGAAAAGGCACACTCGATTCTGACAGAACAGATATCATTGCCCTGTTGACCTTCTGCTCAAAGAGAGCATAGAATGCATTAATTTAATCAGGGAGGCCCGCACTATCACCAGCAACGCTGCCTGACCGCTTTGCAGCCAGTTATGGTATTCAGGTCTTGTCATATTTGAAGCGTGTCCGAGTGATTATACTGGGACTGTCTCCAGCATTCCAGATGACTTTGCGAAGATGCTAGCAAGCTTTCTTGTACTGCTTGGGATTATTTGATTGGTACGCAGTAGTCTTGGCCTTCACCTGGGAATGTATCTTACGATTCATCCATGGTTTGCGGTTGGGGAACACTGAGGTTGTCTTCTTCAGCATGCAGTCCTCTGCGCACTTGCTGATGAAGTCAGTTATGGCAGTGACGTACTCATTCAGGTTGGCCACAGAATCCCTGAATATGGACCCTGCCACTGACTCAAAGCGGTTGTGTGAATGTCATCTATTTCCACAGACCAGCAATGAATGACATTCTGCATCGCATCTTTCCACATCGATTTCTTTTGTGGGCAGTGGGTAAAAGCATAGCCCGATGATCAGATTTCCAGAAATATGGCTGGGGAACGGAGAGGTAAGCATTTTTATGGATGTGTAGCAGTGTTTGTGGGTGTTCTGATACCTGATGGGACAAGTAGTGCTTTGGTAGTACGCTCCAGGTTGGCTTGATTGAAGTCCCTAGCAACAATGACCAGGGCTTTGGGGTGTTTTGTTTCAAGGCTATTGGTTGCAGAGTACAGTTCATTCAGAGCAAGCTTGACATCAGCATGGAGAGGGCTGTAGAATGCTGTTGATAGCCAAGGTGACTTCCTGCCACAGGTAGTGGGGACGCACTTTACAATTAGATATTCCAAGTCTGGATAGCATGAGCTCGCCTAGGCCGCCATGTCTGAACACCACGAGTTATTGATCAGGAGGAAGAGCACTCCACCTCCAACTTTGCCAGAAGACACCATGTGGTCCATCCGGAGAAAGGAGAAGTTCTCAGGCTGGATTGCACTGTCAGGCATATGACTGTATGTTGAAGTCTGATAAATACTGTATCCTCATCGCAGCTAGCCATATTTTAGTATTGGACCAGCAGGCATATGTAGATCAGAATGATTTTTCTGTAAATAAATCTAAATTCTTCTGTTTGACTGTTGCTTCAAGATAAAACTATTAACAGATTATCATTGTATCCATATTCTCTGTCCTTTTAAATTGATATATTTACCACAAGTTAGCAATGAACAAGTCAGTCAAGGGAATATCTTTCTTATTTATAATTGGTCTGTGTACCTGTCTTCAAAGTACGATTCAGGGATTCCACTTTGTCGCACATTTTAACCAGAGCCAAAAAGATTGAAATTCTTTTCGGACATTGTTCTGAGCTCATCTTAAAGCACCAATGTCAAGCAACAATTGTAATGACTAGAGCCAGGATGTTTAGGCACTAAAAAACACTGAAATAGGCAGGCAAAAAGGCATAATAAAATTACAAAAAATGCATGAAAAAGGCATTTATTTTTTTTAAAAAGGCATAAAAGGCATAGTTCAACCACCCAAATATGATAAAAAATGATAATATAATGGTATACTACATTAAATGACCAAAGTGGCCTGGTTGCACATAATTACTAGCATTTTTTTCAAATTATCTTGTTAAAATATGCCAACGTCAGGTGGTAACACGGACTGCCAGGGCGTGTCTGGACGGAAAACAAGGACGAGGAAGTGCAGAGTGTGCAGGAGCAGCCTGCACAGTATGCGCCTCTCAGCAATACGGAACAGCACGCTGGGCTTCTCAGAGAGGCGGCTCATGTTGCGTGGGGCCGGCTCCCGGAAAAGGACCCAGGCCATAGGTCCTTTGAGCAATTCCGACGGAGCGGGGCTAAGCTCGGTGAGAACCACTCCACGCACACACCTCTCCTCGATAGCCACCGTGACAGAGTGAGGACTGGCCACCCTCGCAGCCACAGCACTACCCTTCTCCTGTGGAGCAGTGCCCTGGCTGAAGGTGACCAGATTCCTTTCTTTAAGTATAACATGATAAAAGCCAGGCAACTCCCGCCTAGCATGTCGACTGACGCCCGCAATCGGGAGCTGTATGCCCTCCTGAAGGCAGCGACCCTGCGGCAAAAGTATGTCGGCAGCACATGCCATCTAGTAGGATACTTGCAATATGTATACCTCCACAGGGTCCTGAGACAAAGAGCCGCCATCTGGGCATGGACGCAAACCAGCGCCTGACCACCCTCCTCCAACGGGAGACTCGGAACCCCCAGCAGAGACCCAATGATTCCTCTCTCCCCAGAAGAAGTTCACCAACCTCCTCTGGATGATGGTGACAAATAAAGAGGGCAGGCCCAGAGTGGCCAGCCAGTAGAAGAGCATAGCGGCCATCAGCTGGTTTATGACCAATGCTCTCCCCTGGTAAGAGAGCATGCCAAGGAGGCCTGACCAACGCACTAGCCGGGCGACGACTTTCGTCTCTAGCTCCAAGAGGGACACTCTGGGAGAGAGGGGCACTCCACCGCACCAGAGTGATATCACAATGCACACAAGGCAGGACGAGACACTCTGGGAGGGAGGGGCACTCCAGCTCACTCACGTGGCGGCCGCAGCTGGCGCCCGATGCCCGACACCTGGTGGTGAGGGTGGAGCCGCGGGCCCTGGCTGGAACCAACCCTGGTGCTCGAGCTGGAGTGAGAGCCGAGCCCGCGGCCAAAAAAAAGCCATTTCTGGAACCAAGTCATGGCCGGGCCGAGTACGAGTACCAGGCCGAGTTCCAGACCCTGGCACTGCTCTACGACCTGGGGCAGGGAATGGGAGTGGTGGGGGGAGGACGAGGGAAATGGGGTGGTAGAGGGAGATGGGGGGAGAGGGTAGGGCAGGAGGGAGATGCCCCCTCCCTATCTACCCTCACTCCCACCCTCTCTACCCCCCTCCCTCTACCCACCTGTCTCTCTACTCTGCTTCGTCTCTTCCCCCCCTCACTCTCTACCCCCTCCCCCCCCCCCCTGTTCCCCCCCCCCTGCTCCCCCCTCCTTCTCTACCACCGCTCCCTCTACCACTCCTTCCTCTACCACCCCTCCCTCTCTAGGGATTGAAGAGGGAGGGTGAAGAGGAAGAGGAGGGAGTGCTGGGGGATGAGGAGAAATGAGCCTCGCCTGAACAGTTGGGGGCTATACATGAGTGGTCCAATACTGCGTTGAGGGAATGCCTTGCATTGGGGGAAAGGGGGAGTGCTGGAATCTAGGCTACACAGTAAAGCCTCCATCTTCTATGTGACAACAGGAACCCGGCAGCCGCTCCTGTGCAGTTGGGAGCTGTGGGTGAGTGGTTAAATATTACGTTCGGGTGCCAGCCCTCCCGTTTGAAGACGCCCCCCCCCCCCCTCCCCCCCCCGATTCGGGAAATACACAGCATAGGGAGCTTCACAGAGTGGATATCGGGAGGATGTTTTCCATGCTTTGGAATCTCATAACTGGGGAATCTCATAGCAGTCTTTTTACAAAGGACTGCACATTTAATACTGGGAGTAGATGAAGCCTACAGTTAATGAATCATTAAATATATTCAAGATTAAAACTGAAATTTTGACTGTATGGAAATAAAGTGGTATGGGCGTGCAGCAGAAAAATTGACCAGAGATACAGCTTGAAAAAAGAGCCTTCGGCCCACCGAGTCCACACCGACCAGCAATTACTCAGTACACTAGCACTATCTTACACACGAGGAACAACTTACAATTTTTCACCAAAGCCAATCTATACACCTGTATGACTTTGGAGTGAGGAAGGAAACTGAAACAACCGGAGAAAACCCACGCGGTCACAGGGAGAATGTACAAACTCTGTATAGACTGCACCTGTAGTCAGGATCGAACCCGGGTCTCTTGCACTGTAAGGCAGCAACACTTTCGCTGAGCCACTGTATTAGCAATGAAACTAATACATAGCAGACTACTACAGCACAGGAACATCTGCAAATCTGTTCCATGAAAATTACATGAACGACGAAAATGACAATTTGAAAGTAAATAAAAATGCTTTTACTGGTTAATTTAAGAATTCAAGCAGAGGGACTGAAAATCCAATATAATGCTTACGCACAATTTCTACATACATATGCTAAGCGAAGCCTATTCATATAATTACTGTAATTTACACTTCCCTCTCATTTTGCCTACAGCAATAACTAAGCAATTGGGGATAATTTTGCCATGGCCGGGATATTGAAAGGCTGGAATATGCTCCACTTTTGATTGATCCAACAGAGCCCCCACTGCTACTTTGAAAGAGTAGGTATGTTGCAAAACTTACCTTGAGCAGCGCTGCACTTCTGCCGCTCCCCGTGTGCGCGACTTTGGCGCCTTTCAGAGGGGCTCGGGCTTAAAGTGCCGTTTTTCAACAGGCAGGACAAATCGATGAATGTCGGGCGATTTGGTTGCGGAAGAAAAATCGCTCCGACATTTCATGAATGAAGGTATTTTTAAATTACTCTAGATTATTTATTAACTAGAGTAATTTAAAAATCACCTTCAAAAGCCGTGAGCGCCGATAGCCGGAAGGATTTTGCGTAGGGGAGAAGAAAAGGTAAATAGTTAATTTTTATATTAAAAGTTGGTTTTTCGGGAGGCTTTAATAATATTTTTATGTTGCGAAATGGGGTCCCAAAAAATCTATGAACAAACAGTATTTTTCCTCCCGACTTCACCGCTAACCGCAACGTTCCAATCCACCGCATTCCATAAAACCCACTCGCTAGTTGATTTAAATGGCCATTAATTTACAGGAATCAAACACTAAATTCCTTCCATTTGGCCCAGAAATTCATGAAAATGAGATTTAAAAATAATGTTATATTGTGGATTATTGTGTGAATGTTATTTGGACACTTAGGCAATTTAAAAAAAGTTTATCTTTTCTTAAGAAATGGATAGATGTTTAGATCTACTCATTGAATTTTGTAATTAGCTACAATTAGATAATTAACTAATTATATGCTTTAATTTCAGGTCATCCAAGTAAGATTGTTTCATATTTGTTTCAGAATGCTTCAATCTATAATAACTGAAAATTTCATTGAGTTCTCTTGAAGTTATGGGCTTTTAACTTTTCCAGATCACAGCTTTTGAGTTAAGTCAATTGAAAGGCAATGGGGAGCAAGATGCTAATTTCCGAGTATGAAAATGGCCATAACTTTCTTAATACTGAAGATATGAAAGTAAATTAGGTGTCAAATTAAACTTCTTTTTATGCTTTATCTGATGGGATAAATTGTATACTTGAGTTTTTAAATCTCAAAATTTTGTAACATTGCTAGAAAGAGTGTTCTGATATGTTTCTGTGATAAAGATTAGAACTTCAAAGACTATGATAGCAACATTAAGGTACCAATCTCCAGATCATACAAAGTACCTTCCAACAACAAAGTAAATGTGCTGTCCTTCGATGGATTGTTGACCTATCATGAATATAATAATGTGGGTTCTTGCCTTAGACCGATTTAACAGTATACTTTATGATGTATCCTGACACAGGTGTTCACTTGATTTCATCTCCTACTGTGGGTTTACATATTATGTAGTCCATAATTGATTAAAATTATGTGAAGAGTAATGTCAGAACTCTGGATAATTTGTAAGACAAAATAAATAAATCTATTTTCTTGTGAACTTATCATTGTGAATCATCTGGAAAATGGCAAGGGGTATATCAATAGCCTCAAATGTGCACTTGTTCTCTCTCTCAGCGGGCCCTGTCTGATTCATGGACATTGCCCACCGACTGGAATTGCTGCTTGTGCTCCCAGCAAGCCCACACTTGGCTTGCCTGGATGCAGAAGGCACGCATGCTGCCCTTTCACCCCGATGCTGGGTGGCAAGGTTTCTCTAGTTAGACCTCAGGAATCAAACTGTGGAGATTCCACCCAAACATGGGTAGAAATTAATGTGGCTAGTTTGTCTGCTCTCAAAATTTGTTCTTTAAATAATTGTCATTTTTTTCTGATATTCACAGACATTTGAAAACTATTAACATTGTTGGAAACTGTAAGGTTGAAAATGATTATCTCAAAAACAAACTAATTCATTTTATATCAAACAGTTTTAAAAAAGGTGATGTAAAATAATTAATAAAGCATTCTCTTCCCCTTGCACTACACAGGCCTAGTTTTCCCAATGACAACAATTGTACCTCAGATCGAATGTCAGACTTCATCAACCATAGGACCTAAATGACTATTCCCTTGCATTATTCTTCAGATTTCCAGGATATTAGAGGGCATAAGTTTAAGGTGAGAGAGGGAAAATTCAAAGGAGATGTGCAGCATTTAAGATTGGCCAATCAATAGAATACAAAAAGACCAGGTACGATGTCCTGAAGGCAACCAAGAACATTGATATAATTTCTAGCTAAGCTGGATTCAAAGACCACATAAGCGATTAGTATATAAACTTAAAGCATACGGCATTGGGGGTTCAGTATTGATGTGGATAGAGAACTGGCTGGCAAACAGGAAGCAAAGAGTAGGAGTAAACGGGTCGTTTTCACAATGGCAGGCAGTGACTAGTGGGTTACCGCAAGGCTCAGTGCTGGGACCCCAGCTATTTACAATATACATAAATGATCTGGATGAGGGAATTGAAGGCAATATCTCCAAGTTTGTGGGTGACACTAAGCTGGGGGGCAGTGTTAGCTGTGAGGAGGATGCTAGGAGAATGCAAGGTGACTTGAATAAGCTGGGTGAGTGGGCAAATGTTTGGCAGATGCAGTACAATGTGGATAAATGTGAGGTTATCCACTTTGGTGGCAAAAATAGGAAAACCGACTACTATCTAAATGGTGGCCGATTAGGAAAAGGGGAGATGCAGCGCGACCTGGGTGTCATGGTACACCAGTCATTGAAAGTAGGCATGCAGGTACAGCAGGCAGTGAAGAAAGCCAATGGTATGTTAGCTTTCATAGCAAAAGGATTTGAGTATAGGAGCAGGGAGGTTCTACTTCAGTTGTATAGGGTCTTGGTGAGGCCACACCTGGAGTATTGCGTACAGTTCTGGTCTCCAAATCTGAGGAAGGACATTATTGCCATAGAGGGAGTGCAGCGAAGGTTCACCAGACTGATTCCTGGGATGTCAGGACTGTCTTATGAACAAAGACTGCATAGACTCGGTTTATACTCTCTAGAATTTAGGAGATTGAGAGGGGATCTTATAGAAACTTACAAGATTCTTAAGGGGTTGGACAGGCTAGATGCAGGAAGATTGTTCCCGATGTTGGGGAGGTCCAGGACAAGGGGTCACAGCTTAAGGATAAGGGGGAAATCCTTTAGGACCGAGATGAGAAGAAATTTTTTCACACAGAGAGTGGTGGGTCTCTGGAACTCTCTGCCACAGAGGCTAGTTGAGGCCAGTTCATTGGCTATATTTAAGAGGGAGTTAGATGTAGCCCTTGTGGCTAAGGGGATCAGAGGGTATGGAGAGAAGGCAGGTACGGGATACTGAGTTGGATGATCAGCCATGATCATATTGAATGGCGGTGCAGGCTCGAAGGGCCGAATGGCCTACTCCTGCACCTAATTTCTATGTTTCTATGTTTCTAAGACAGGCCCTCGAGAGCTGTGGCAAGTCTGCGTGCCATTACCTCCTATAAGGCAAAACTGGGTCGCATACTTGGCAATAACACATCACTTGTCAATACATTTTATGTTTGCTTCAAAGAGAGAACAATGACAAGCCTATACAAGCCCCACCAGCCCCTGAGAACCTTGTGATCTGAAGCTGATGACTGATCATCCTCAAGAGGGTGAATCCATGCAAAGGGTCTGGCTCAGACAGTGTCTCTAGCTCAGTTTCAAAGATCAAATTGGACCAACCAACTAGCTGGAGTATTTAAGGACATCAGCCTCACTACTGTGGTCCAAGGTTCTCACCGGCTTCTAAAAGACCATCTATCACTAGGCACAGCCAGGCGGCTGTGCCTAATAAAAACAGGTACGCCCTCTTGGGAGCTGTCGGGGGAGACGACGCTGCCAGTCCGAGTGGCACACAGGTCAGTGGCTCCAATCCTAGAGATGAGACTCGACCGGCGGGACTGACGTCGGGCAGAGCCATTGTGGGTGATTCCATTGACCGAGGTGTGGACTGGAGATTCTGTGGTGGCAGGCGAGACTCTAGGATGGTCTGTGCCAGGGTTCAAGATAGCACAAACCAAATTCAGAACATCCTCGAGAGGGGAGGTGAACAGCCGGCAGTAGTTGTGCACGTAGGCACAAGCGACATCGGGAGAAGAGGAAAGAGGTTCTGCAACACGAGTTTACTGAGTTAGGAAGAAGACTGAGAAGCAGGACTTCAAGGGTGGTTATCTCTGGATTGCTTCCAGTACCTCGTGCTAGTGAGGACAGGAACAGGGAGATAGGGGGTCTTAATGTGTGGCTGAGGGGCTGTTGCAGGGAGCAAGATTTAGACTTATAGACCACTGGGATCTCTTCTGGGGTAGGGGTGACCTGCACGAAAGGGACGGGTTACACCTTAACTGGAGGGGGACTGACATTCTGACAGGTAGGTTTGCTAGGGTTACACGTGTGGGTTTAAACTAAAAAGTTGGGGGGGGGAGGGATTGACAAATTGGGAGTATAAAGATGGAGATAAATGGGAAGTGAGTACAGGAAAAGTTACAAAAGACTCCCGAATTAATGGGAAGGAAAGTTCGAGATGGGATAAGAGAGTAAGCTCAGGGCCAATTGTGAGCGGTGTGAGAGAGGAGGTGATTACCAAAACCAAAGTGTTATATATGAATGCGCGAAGTGTAAGAAATAAAGTGGACGAGCTTGAGGCTCAGTTAGAAATTGGCAAGTATGATGTTGTGGGAATTACAGAGACATGGCTGCAAGAGGGCCAGGGCTGGGAACTGAATATTCAAGGGTATACATCCTATCGAAAAGACAGACAGGTGGGCAGAGGGGGTGGGGTAGCTCTGTTGGTGAGGAATGAAATTCAGTCCCTTGCAAGGGGTGACATTGAAACAGGAGATGTGGAGTCAGTATGGATAGAACTAAGGAATTGTAAGGGTAAAAATACCCTAATGGGACTGATCTACAGGCCCCCAAACAGTAGCCTGGATATAGGGTGCAAGTTGAATCAAGAGTTAAAATTGGCATGTCGTAAAGGTAATGCTATGGTTGTTATGGTAGATTTCGACATGCAGGTACACTGTGAAAATCAGGTTGGTACTGGACCCCAAGAAAGGAAGTTTGTGGAGTGCCTCAGTGATGGATTCTTAGAGCAGCTTGTACTGGAGCCTACCAGGGAGAAGGCAATTCTGGATTTAGCGTGGTGTAACGAACCGGATTTGATAAGGGAACACGAGGTAAAGGAGCCATTAGGAGGTAGTGATCATAATATGGTAAGTTTTAATCTACAATTTGAGAAGGAGAAGAGTAAATCGAAGGTGTCTGTTTAACAGTTGAACAAAGGGGCCTATGGAGCCATGAGGGAGGAGCTGGTCAAAGTTGACTGGAAAGATACCCTAGCAGGGATGACAGTGGAACAACAATGGCAGATATTTCTGGGAATAATACAGAAGGTGCAGGATTAGTTTATTCCAAAGAGGAAGAAAGATTCCAAGGGGAGTAAGGGGTGACCGTGGCTGACAAGGGAAGTCAGGGACAGTATAAAAATAAAAGAGAAGTACAACATAGCAAAGATGAGCAGGAAGCAAGAGGATTGGGTAATGTTTGAAGAGCAACAGAAGATAACTAAAAAGACAATACGAGGAGAAAAGATGAGGTACGAAGGTAACCTAGCCAAGAATATGTGAAGAAGAAAAAAATAGTTAACACAAAAGTTGGACCCTTGAAGACTGAAAAAGGTGACTGTATAATGGGGAACAAAGAAATGACAGATGAGTTGAACAGGTACTTTGGATCCGTCTTCACTAAGGAGGACACAAACAATCTTCCTGATGTACTAGTGGACAGAGGATCTGGGATGGTGGAGGAACTGAAGAAAATCCACATTAGGCAGGAAATGGTGTTGGGCAGACTGATGGGACTGAAGGCTGATAAATTCCCAGGGCCTGATGGTTTGCATCCAAGGGCACTTAAGGAAATGGCTCTAGAAATTGTGGACACATTGATGTTCACTTTTCAATGTTCTATAGATTCAGGATCAGTTCCTGTGGATTGGAGGGTAGCTAATGTTATCCCACTTTTTAAGAAAGGAGAGAGAAAAGAGGGAATTATAGAAAGGTTAGCTTGACATCGGTGGTGGGGAAGATGCTGCAGTCAATCATAAAATTTGGATAGCAGTAACAGGATCGGTCCAAGTCAGCATCAATTAACAAAGGGGAAATCATGCTTGACTAATCTTCTGGAATCGTTTGAAGATGTAACTAGGAAAATGGACAAGGGAGAGCCAGTGGATGTAGTGTACCTGTACTTTCAGAAAGCATTTGATAAAGTCCCATATAGGAGATTAGTGGGCAAAGTTAGGGCACATGGTATTGGGGGTAGAGTGCTGACATGGATAGAAAATTGGTTGGCAGACAGGAAACAAAGAGTAGGGATTAACGGGTCACTTTCAGAATGACAGGCAGTGACTAGTGGGGTACCGCTAGGCTCGGTGATGGGACCGCAGCAATTTACAATATACATCAATGATTTAGATGAAGGGATTCAAAGTAACATTAGCAAATCTACAGATGACACAAAGCTGGGTGGCAATGTGAACTGTGAGGAGGATGCACTGAGAATGCAGGTTGACTTGGACAGGTTGGGTGAGTGGGCAGATACATGGTAAATGCAGTTTAGTGTGGATAAAAATGAAGTTATCCACTTTGGTAGCAAAAACAGGAAGGCAGATTATTATCTAAATGGTGTCAAGTTGGGAAAAGGAGAAGCACAATGGGATCTGGGGATCCTTGTTCATTAGTCAATTAAAGTAAGCATGCAGGTACAACAGGCAGTGAAGAAAGCGAATGGCATGTAGGCCTTCATAACAAGAGGAGTTGAGGATAGGAGCGAAAAGGTCCTTCTGCAGTTGTATAGGGCCCTAGTGAGACCACACCTGGAGTATTGTGTGCAGTTCTGGTCCCCTAATTAGAGGAAGGACATTCTTGCTATTGCAGCGTAGGTTCACAAGGTTAATTCCCAGGATGGCGGGACTGTCATATGCTGAGAGAATGGAACGGCTGGGCTTGTATACTCTGGAATTTAGAATGATGAGAGGGGATCTTATTGAAACTTAAGATTATTAAGGGTTTGGACGCACTATAGTCAGGAAACATGTTCCTGATGTTGGGGGAGTCCAGAACCAGGGGCCACAATTTAAGTATAAGTTGTAAGGCATTTAGAACAGAGATGAGGAAACACTTTTTCACAGAGAGTTGAGTCTGCGGAAATCTCTGCCTCAGAGGGTGGTGGAGGCCGGTTCTCTGGATACTTTCAAGAGAGAGCTAGATAGGGCTCTGAAAGATAGCGGAGTCATGGGATATGGGGAGAAGGCAGGAAGGGGTACTGATTATGGATGATCAGCCATGATCACATTGCATGGCAGTGCTGACTTGAAGGGCCAAATGGCCTACTGCTGCACCTATTGTCTATTATATCGCAGCCAAGAAGAACACGGTGTCCTGCCTCAATGACCATCATTCAGGAGAACGTACCTTCACATTAATGAAGTTGGTTACGGCTTCTGCTTCAGAAATGACATGCACCAGCTCTTGCCTCGGAAATAACCTGGATCCACTTCAATTTGACTAGCATTCCAATAGGTCAAAGTCTTCTTGACCACCCTATCTACCTGTTATACTACTTTCAAGGAACTGTGTACCTACACTCGGAAATTGCTCTGCTCTTTCGCACTTGCCAAAGCTCTGCAATTCACTTTGAAGGTCCTGCCCTGGTTTAACTTCCAGAAATGTTTCACCTTGCATTTGTCTTCATAACCTCCATTAACTAATCCTCAGCCCACATGTCCATCTGATCAAGAAACTGATGTAACTTTTGATAACCATCTTCGCTATCTACGATGCAAACTTACTAATCATTCCCTATTCTCGTCCAAATCCTTTATACAAACCACAAACAGCAATGGGCCCCATCAATAATCCCTAATATATACTTGTAGTCACAGGATTTCAGTACAAAAAGCAACCTTCCACCATCACCTTCAGCATCAATTCTCCATCCACTTGGCTAGCTCTCCTTTGATCCCATGCCATCTCATCTTCTAGAACAGCCAACCATGCGGACTTTATCAAAGGACTTGCAGAATGCTGAGATTGTATTGTGTATTTTGCTTGTAGATTCAGCAAAACATTGTCTGCTATTAGAAATTTCTGAAATGAAAGCTTTTTCCCCCCAGCGAATTCTCACGTTCATCATTTATTCATTGGAAGCAACCTGGGAATTGAGTTTACAGAGCATTTTTGTGCTACAAGTACTGAACCACCAGAACGTAACTAAAGTCTGAACGTCTGAAGAAGGGTCTCGACCCGAAACGTCGCCTATCTCCTTCACTCCTTAGATGCTGCTGCACCCGCTGAGTTTCTCCAGCTTTTTGTGTAACCCAAGAACGTAACTAAAGATCATTTTCAATAAGTCATGAAGTTGTTCATGCATAGAAATGGCCCCTTTGTCCCACCACGCCTACACTGATTCTTCTACAGTATTTGCCTGGAATGAGGACGGCATCCTTCTTCATTTTACCTAGTGAGTAAATGCCTCCAGCAGTGATTGTATTTTCTGCTGGTGTTTTCAGAAGCTTCTAGATTATGTGGGATGACTGCAGTTATCATTTACTCACTGCAATATCTATATTCCTATAGCTCAAGCTTTGCTGAGAGATGTTAATTACTTGTTAATTCCTGATTTCCACATCTAAATCCTGTCAAGGTTATTTTAGATTAGATTCCTTTATTGTCATTCAGACCTTTCGGTCTGAACGAAATTGTTACCATACAGTCATAACATATAATAAAAAAACAAAACACACAATAAACACATATCCAACATCCACCACAATTAGTTCACCAGGCACCTCCTCACTGTGGTGGAACGCAAAAGTCTTAAGTCATTGTCTTCATCCCTCCTAGTTCTCCCTCTGCGCTGAGGCGATCCAGGCCTCCGACGCTGCTTTCAGCTAAAAAGGATGCATGCAGAATGGACAATTGTTGCTGACTCTGGGTTCACAACTGAATTAATGTGAAAACCAATGTCCAATCAGAACTTTATTTTGGTCCATTTATAAATATTATTAACTAATCATGGCTATTATTGCCCATTTTGTCTATTTTTTCTTGGCCAACAATCGGGCCCTAATGCAGTAATTTGATCAAGAAGTTTGATCAAGGAGCGTTAAAAGATTGGACCAGTTCTCTTATGAGTTGATTAATTAAACACATATCTGCTTTCAATGGAAAAACAGTGCACGAGAGAATGGGGAAGCAATGTCAGGGAGCAGCATTCACAGTCGGAGTGCACAAAAGTATATTAACCATCAATACAAGTGAGAACAAGCCTTCAAACTACTAAATGTAACCTTCAGGCAGCAATTAGTTTTGAAATTACAAACACAGTGGCACAGTGACAAACAGCTGTCTGTGAAGGGAACAGGCTACCAGCTCACAGTGTGTGGCCAATCCATAGATATGCTTTGGAATCTCTCAACATACTTGCATAGATTAATCTGATAATGTGACATCTATTCATACAGTGAAATAATGGATGAAATCCAAGGCATTGGAAATGAGGTATGCTGTAGTTTATAACCAGTTTGCACTATTGGAACACTGATAGTTGATACAATAGGTAAAGGGCCTGGTGCCACCAACCCTGGAATGAGATCAAGGGAGGTTCCAAACTAGATACTTTGCCGCTTAGCACGTCAAACACGATCACTGTCATATCTGATACTAGTCATTATTGGCTGATTGTGATCCCAGAGAGAAACCTCACAGTATGGGGGTCAAAGGATGTTTTGGATGACCAAGTTTTATTTTGGCCTCAGACGCATTAAGATTATTGGCATGAACTACCTTGTCTCAATAAAAGTGTTCAGTCTGGAGAGTTAAGACCCACTCCATTGTTGTCACACTCTATGTAACCATTTGCTCACATTCAAAAGATATAGAAGTAAACAATGCTTTGCAGCATTAGATACAAGGAAGTGCAGATGCTGGTTTACAAAAAAAAATTAAAAACTGCTAGTCAGGCAGCATCCCTGGGGAACGTGGATAGACAACAATTCGGATCAGGATGCTTCTTCAGGCTGATTGTGGCGGGGGGAGGGAAGCTGCAAGAGAGGGATGGACAGGACAAAGTCTGGCAGGTAATAGGTAGATCAGGGCGGGGGGGGGGGGGGGGGGAGAGGGAGGTTCGATTGGCAGCGGGTTGGATAAAGGCCAAGGATGAAAGGACAAATAACGTGAGAGGAGATATGGACACAAGATGCACTCATTGTGAAGCCAGAGGAAGGAATATGGGTGGAAGGGGAAAGGGAAAAAAAGGTGCACATTCAGGTGGGGCATTGGGTTGAAAAAGGGCAGGGAAGAGAGAGAGTGAGTGTGTGTGTGTATGTGTGTAGTAGTTAACACAAACCCTTCCAATAAACCAGAACTTCTTACAATAATCCAAATTTGGCCTAAAGAAAGTTTTATAAAGCTGAACATGACTTTTTGACTCTTTTTCTCAATGCCCTGACAAATGAAGGCAAGCATACAATACGTCTTCTTTACCACTTTGCTGTTGCTACCTTCTGCAAGCTATAGACTTGGACCCCAAGACTCCTTTAAACATCAATGCTATTAACAGTCCAGCCATTAACTTGATACTTTCCCCTTACATTTATCACCCATACGGCAACACCTCATACTTACTTGGATTAAATTACATCTGCCACTTCTGTAATATCTTGCTGTATTCTTTGACAGCCCTCACGATTCACAGCTCCACAATTTTTTGTGTAATCTGCAAGTTCACTAACCAATGCATCAACGTTTTCATCCTAATCAATTATATATATTATATACAAATCATAAAAAAATGTCCCAGCACTGATCCATGCAGAACACCACAATTCACATATCACCATCCTTGTGAATCAGACTAACTTGACGGACCTTGTCAAATGTCATACTGAAGTCCTTGTTGACAAAATGCACTGCCATACCCTCAATAACCTTTGCCACTTCCTCAAAAAACTATGAGGTTTGTAAGACATAACCTGCCCTGCACAGCCATGAGTGGCTGAGTAGTCCCAATTAGCCCATTTGTTCCCCAGATGTAAGTAAGTCCTACCTCGAAAAATCATCTCCAAAAGTTTCAGTACCACTTATGTGAGACTCGCCAGTTTATAATTTCCTGATTATTCCTATTTCCCTTTTTGAACAAATGAACAACATATCCATTATTCTGCAACCTCACGTGTGGCTTGAGAGGATACAAAGATCATCAAAAGGTTTCAACAATCTCCTCTTACCAAATGTATAGGAAGGAACTGCAGATGCCGGTTTAAACTGAAAGTAGACACAAAAAGCTAGAGGAACTCAGCGGGACAGGCAGCATCTCTGGAGAGAAGGAATGGGTGACGTTTCGGTTGGAGACCCTTCTTCAGACTGGTTAGGGATAAGGGAAATGAAAGATATAGAAGATGAAGTAGAGAGATAAAGAACAATGAATGAAAGATGCAAAAAGGTAACGATGATAAAGGAAACAGGCCATTGTTAACTGTTTGTTGGGTGAAAACAAGAAGCTAGTGTGACTTGGGTTGGGGAGGGATAGGGAGAGAGGGAATGCCGGGGCTAACTGAAGTTATAGCAATCAACATTCATACCACTGAGCATACCCACCCTGCTTCCTGCAAAAACTCTATCCTCTTCTCCCAATTCCTCCATCAATGCCTCATCTGCACCTGAAGATGAAGTGTTCTATACCAGGACATCCAAGATGTCCTCATTATTTAGGGAACGGGGGTACCCCTCTCCCCTCATAGGTGAGGCCCTCACTCATGTCTCATCGGTAACCCGCAGCACTGCCCTTCCTCCCCCTTCCCTTAGTCGCAACAAAGACAGAGTCCCCCTAGTCCTTACCTTTCCTCCCATCAGCCATCACATACTACACATAATCCTCTGAAATTGTCACCACCTCCAACGGGAACCCAACACTAGTCCCATCGTCCCATCTCAACTCCTTTCCGCCATCCACAGAGACCGTCCCCTTCGCAAAACCCTGGTTAACTCATCCCTTCCCACCCAAAACTACCCCCTCCCCAGCTACCTTCCCCTGCAACCGCAGAAGATGCAACACCTGTTCCAATACCTACTCCCTCGACTCTGTCCAGGGACCCCGACAATCCTTTTGGGTTAGGCAGAGATTCACTTGCACCACCTCTTACCTCATCTACTGTGTCCGTTGTTCAAGATGTGGACTCTTATACATCTGTGAGACCAAACGTAAACTGGGTGATCGTTTCGCTGAGCACCTTTGCTCAGTCCACCTGAACCTACCTGATTTCCCGGTTGCAAAACACTTTAATTCTCCTTCCTATTCCCACACAGACCTTTCCGTCCTAGGTCTCCTCCATTGTCAGAGTGAGGCTAAACGCAAATTGGAGGAACAGCATCTCATATTTTGCTTGGGCAGCTTACAGCCCAGTGGTATGAATATTGATTTCTCTAACTTCAGGTAGCTCTGGCATTCCCCCCACCCAAGTTACACTAGCTTCTCGTTTTCACCAAACAAACAGCTAATAACGGCCTGTTTCCTTTACCATTGTTACTTTTTTGCATATTTTTCCTACATTATTCTTTTTCTATCTACAACATTGTCTATATCTCTTACTTGCCTTATCCCTAACCGGAAGAAGGGTGTCGACCCAAAACATCACCCATTTGATCTCTCTAGAGATGCTGCCTGGCCCGTTTAGTTACTCCAGCTTTTTGTGTCTATCCTCCCTTACTAATCTGGGATAGATCCCATTAGCCCCTTAATGCTCAAGCCCACCTTGATGCTCCTCAAGAGATCCAACATCACCTCCTCAATTTCAAATGCCCTAGCATTCTAGTATATCTCACACTGATCTCACCATGCTCCGTTTCCTCCACCTTGGTGAACACTAGTGTAATACTCTCCTTTTTTACCTCGCCCATGACAAGCATATATCCCCCCCTTTATCCTTGAGTGGGCCTACACTCCCAATAGTTAGTTACTTGTTTTTAATCTACATATCGAGAGCTTTGGGATTCTTTTTGATCCTACTTGCAAAGGTTCCTTCTCGCCCTCTTGATTCCCCACTTGTGTTCAAGAAGCAATGCTATCACCCAAACGATGGAGGCACTAAGTATGATGTCTTACACTAAAACAGATCATCTTTGAGTCAGTCTACTGTTTATTCAGATGAAATGCTCAGAGCTTAAGCATGTCCAAGTAGCAGAAATTGCCTCTTTCTATGATTTTCATTCAATATTCCTCTATGTTATATGGTGGGACAATGGCTATGGGCTTAACTTCAGGAAGTCAGATAATCAATACTTGGTCAATGACTGCATATCAGGATTTGGAATAAGAAAAAGGGTAAACTTCCTATATCTGGAATTCACTAACAGATATGCACCATCTCCTGATACACACCATGGGTATGCACTGGCAGCTTTGAACTGAAAACCCCAGAAGTGTTTAAAAATAGAGCAATCTCTGTTGAATTGAATGAACATCTGTGTTATATTGCAACTGTTATATGGAATGCAATGCTGTATTTGAACTATTTTTAAATAATTTAGAAAATAGGAAAAATAAAATACCACAGCACAATTATTCACAAAAAATATCACCAGCCTTATCTCAAAATAATCTGTCAGGGTAATAAAATATTAAGATAAAATGTTAACGAAATATATGCAAATAAATAGAAATAACCATTTGTATCATTCAAATATACATGGTTTAGAATTAGAGCAGATCCAGTTAAGGAATTTACATAACATTTCAGACAACCATGTAATTATACTTGTAATCTTGCACCATAATTTATTACAGTTCCACTAACTGTGAAGACGAGAAAAGTATGTCCTATTCGATCATTGTCTAATGTTGTACTCCAGTTGATGCAAATCACTTCATCGTCACCGATGCAGTAGTTTACTAAAAGGTTTGAAAATGCAAAGATCAGCCTTTTTGACTCGATAATAAACGTCACACAGATAAATTTAAGTTTATCATCTATGCAGCAGAGGGATTTCATTATGAATCCATTTTTGCTAAACATTGTTAGTGCCATGAAACTGATATAGATGCAAGTACTGTATGTAAATTCTTCAGTGAACTTCACAACTTTACTAGTGCTACAATCCATTCCTCTGAGGTTGACATGAACTAAAAAGAACTCATTACCAGCAAGAACAGCCAATAATATATTCAGAAATTGTTGCATAAAAAACCCCCCATATCTTTTCATGCATGAAAACATAATGGCATGCGGCACTTGGGGCAAATTTGGTTCCCCAAAAGAATGTGGAATTAGTGTAAAAATAAACTTGCAACATAAAGCAATGCTTAAATGTCATGTGTGCAGTCATAATTAGAACAAATTCAACACCACTTCCAAGATTTTAGATTGCAAAACAGAGAAAGGGATTGGCGCCTTATGATACAATCCCCATTGGCTCTCACAGGCACTTTTCCACACCAACTATCCCAGACAACAATCTGAGGCTGTCCCATTTAGAACATGGCTTTTGTTGAGCCACCAATAACTTATGTGCAGACTTCAAGGGAAAAAACCATTGCCTACAAGTGTGGAACAGAACCCACTGACAAGATGGTCAACTAAGTACCATGTTGGATGTTTCCACTGGTGGGTGAATCCAAGACCAGAGGTCATGGCCTCAGAATTAAAGGATGCTCGATTAGGAAGGAGAGGAGCAGGAATTTCTTTAATCAGAGGGTGGTGAATCTGTGGAATTCATTGCCGCAGAAAGCTGTGGAGCCCAAACAATGGATATTCTTAAAGCAGATATATACAGATTCTTGATTAGTATGGGTGTCAGGGGTTATGGGGAGAAGGTAGGAGAATGGGGTTAATAGATCAGCCATGATCGAATGGGTCAAATGTGACGATGGGTTGAATGGCCTAATTCTGCTCCAATCACTCATGAACATGAATATCACCATAGTATAATTATAACAAGTAAACTAAAGTGATCATGTCAGACTGCTATACACTTTCACTGGATTCAGTATGTGTTTTTAACATGGGTGCATTAACATAATGGATTTATGAAGACATAATATGTTAAAAGATTAATCAAAAATTGAAAGCAAGCATCTGATGTATAATTGAGAGGCTGTGGTGGATTACCGAGGCACTAACTTCACTTGAAGATGTTCAAAATAAAACCTTGAATGTTGTCCTTTTCAGGACTCAGCCAATCATTAATTCATATATTGCAACAAATACATCACTGAGGTGTTCAACATTACCTCTCAATTTTTTGTTACTGTCATATTTCTATTGATACCATTTACAGCTTGAACATTGATTTTCTGGCAACTGACGGTCTACCCACCCCTATAATCCAGGCAAAATTCCCAGAGCTCAGATGCAATTCCCTGAGCGGCCACAGATGGCATTGCGAGTGGCGTTCGCTCTTTCCGGTCGTGTTCCTCTATTGTGAAAGAATTAACTATGATCTCAATCTTCTCTCCAAACTATTTCACAAAGACAATACAGTAAACACGCGTTTTAATGACCCCCTTATAACAGATGTCAGATATAGTGGATGGACCTGCCGACCCATCCCCGTCCGTTTACAGCCCTGGCTTCCGATCCCACTCTTGACCAGCAAGGTGCACCTGCAAGCAACTTCTTCGCCCACCGAAAGGTGACAAAGTGCTGGAGTAATTCAGCGGGTCAGGATTTCAGGAGAACACGGATAGGTGACATCAGGACCCTTCCTCAGACTGATTCAGTCGGCTCAGTTACACCAGCACATTGTGTCGTTTCACATTAAAACTAGGCCCCGATGTTTAGCAATGTTACAAAATGTTGAGATTTAAAAAATCAAGTTTGCAATTTATCCCATCAGATAATGCATTCAAAGAAGTTTAATTTGACACCTAATTCACTTCCATATCTTCAGTATTAAAAAGGTTGTGGCCATTTTCATACTCGGAAATTAGCAACTTGTTCCCTATTGCATTTCCATTGACTTAACCAAAAAGCTGTGATCGAGGACAGTCAAAAGCCCATAACTTTCTAAAAAATTAAGAGAACTGAATGAAATTTTCAGTTATTATAGCTTGAAGCATTCTGAAACAAATATAAAACATCTTACTTGGATGACCTGAAATTAAAGCATATAATTAGTTAGTTACCTAATTGTAGCTAATTATAAAATTGACCGTTGTGACAGAAATGGTAATAAACACCCAGAGTGCCTTGAAAATTCAAAAATGTGATATTCTCAAGAGAAGAACTTTAACATTACTGTATTATATGCTGTAAGTCTGTCACAGATAGGTAAATAAATTACAATTTCTAGCAATAGACCATGTCTTTATGGAGAAGATCAGTTGCTAGCTGGTACATTGGCATATCATAATCAGTAGCATCGTCATAATCCTAACATTGTAACCAATAAGCAACTCGGTACACCTTGTTTTTCCTCAACTTTTCTATTTTGGCATTGTAAACTACAAGTTTTTGCTTTTCAAACCACACATGACATGCCTTTCTGCCCACTATTTTCCCATTAAGAATGGCCTGTAGATCATCACATTTGGAGTAGTCCATATTCGGATAATCTCTGCAAATGCTGTCTAAATTAGTCTCTTTTGCTGGGCATTTGGATTGACAATTTTGCATTTCTTCTTCGGAGACATCTGTTTAAAATATAAAAGAAAAAAAACACTGAACAGCATTAACAGAAACAAGTTATTATTTGCAGTTTTAGAAAAAAGGTAGAAATGATAAAGTTAAACGCTAAAACAAATAGTAAATACCCCATAAAAAATCATATTAATCAGTTTCATCAAATCAATTAAATTCATCTAAATTTTATTATTAGATCTAAACATCTATCAATTTCTTACAAAAAGGGTATTTTTTTTAATAGCCGAAGTATCCAAATAACAAACTAATCCCATTCACACACAAATTCACAATATAACATGATTTTTAAATCTCACTGTCATTAATTTATATGCCAGATGGAAGGAATTTGATGTTTAATTCCCATAAATTAATCTAGAAACATCTACTCTCAAGATAATCAAAATTATTATTTTTTGCACAATACATGTGGCTAAAACTGTTGTGGACATTTAGTATAAAAATATCGACTATGGATAGACAATTACACAAAATATAGATGATTTAGATGCTCTTATGACATGATTGTCCAAAAAAAAAGAGAATTTAAATCATATTGCGAGTGGGTGTTTATTGAACGCGATCGATTGGAACATTGCCGTTGCCATGAATTTTAGCCCCATATTGGCAGGCAAAGACACGTATGGGGCCAAAATACCATTTTCGTGTCGTAAAATTAGATTAAAGCCACCCCAAGAAGCAAGATTATATGTACAATAAACAACTTACCTTTTGTTTTGTCCTGATATTACGATCCATCACGTTATAGGCGTTGAGGGGATTCGAAGTCGCCTTTTACATTAATCCAACTATTAAATTGTCCAGCAATTTTTTAATGAAAAAAAACCTGGGAACGGAAGTCTGATCGATTTTTCTTCATCGACTAGCCCGAGGAAATCCTTCTCCGACAAGCCTGCATTTTAATCCCGCCCCCCCTCAAAGGTGCCAAAGGCATGCACATGGCCAGTGGCAGAACTGCAGCGCTGCTGAATGTAGGTTTTGTAACATCTACCCCATTGTGGACATTGGATTTTGTCCATGGAAATGATGTGCTACAGTGCTGAGAATGATATTCTGCACTCTGTATCTTCACCTTTGCTCTAACTATTGTACTCAAGTTTGGCTTCATTGCATTTACATATAGTATATCATATCTGTTTGGATAGCATGCAAACTTTTCACTGTACCTCAGCAAATGTGATAATAATAAACCTAAACCCAACAAAAAAATAGCCCCATCTTTGTACCTAAATTGCTTCACAAAGCCAGGCCCATACCTGCTTTCAAAATGATATGTTATATTCATCCTTCTTGGAAATCAAGAGTTAATAAATATTCAATTATTATTTGATTAGATAATGCACTAGCTTATAGTTCTATGTATTTTCTTTATGGTCCAGAAGAGATTAAAATTATCTGCTCATATTCTCTTCAGTCTCTTTCAATCAGATTTGCAACACTAAATTGCTTCCATTACACACTTGCTTTGCCTGTTATTTTCAAATCTTCTATGTGCTTTATCGCTGATAGCTTTTGAATGTACGCTGACAGTTTAATTTTATCTGGGTAATATTCCCATTTATAGTTTTGGGAAAACCTTAAAAGAACATCATAGTCGATAAAATTCTACTTATTAGCAATTCACACATTTTATATCCATTCTTAAAACAAGGACGGAATCATGCTCTGAAAACACTAAGAGTGGGCTGAGAGCAAAGTAAAAATCTGTATCTTTGAAATGTCTGCAAATTGAGATAACCTTTTCACCCTCCACTCTTTTAATACTTGTACGATCAATTATTTTACAAAAGATCATGCAGAAACTGGATCTGTTGATCACATCTGAAATTAGTAAGATTTTTTAAGATAACTCGAGATAATATTAAGGAATTAAAAGTGAAGTTATTATCTGGCTGATGATTTGTTAATCATTACATATTTGAGAGATGCTGAATATACATTTGTTCAGATTTAGTACCAGCCCTAATTTTATCACATTTCCAAGAGTCCAAAATTTGTGGTCCAGAATTTGTAGCCTCCAAAGAGCTGGGCCCTATACATCTACTGGATCCAGTAGTTTGTAGTCCAGCACAATTTTGGAAAGACAGGTGAAAGAAACGAGGATTTCAGAAGATGAGGGAACAGCAGGATATAAAACTTTCCCAAGAAAATACTGCAAAGCCTTGTCAGCTGGCTAAACCACGTAAACATGCTTGGCTGTTAAAAAACCAATACAAAAACATTAGAAAATAGGAACAAGAGTAGGCGATTCAGGTCCTCAAGCCTGCCTTATCCTTCAATGTGATCATGGCTAATCTGCTCCAGATCTCTTATGTGCCAGTTTTACATAGCTTTCGATTCCCTAATCTTGTATGCAGGTACCATGGATTTGTATTCAGTTTCTGAACATGGGCAATTTTGAGTATACTGTGAATTTTGTCACAGGTTCTGTTTGGTTATCATGCTGTGACGATCCCATCCATGTAGCCTGGATTAATCCATACTGTGATTTGGGAGGACCATCAGATCTCCTCCCCATCCCTTTTTGTTTTCCACCGAGACCTTTCTCTCCATGACTTCCTTACCCCCATCTTTTTCCCCTGCAACTGGAGTGCAACACTTGACCCTACTCCACCTCACTCAGAATACAGGGACTTGAACAGACCTTCCTGCAAGTCAGTGGTTTACTTGCATCTCCTCCAACTTTATATATTGCATTCTCTCAATGTGGCTTCGTGTACATCAACGAGACGTGGTGCCCACTTCACCAAACATGCCCAGCTCTGTCCAATCTGAGCTGTTGGAGTTTCCCATTACAAGCCCCACTTCAAACACCCTTCCATTCAGACCTTGGGCACCATTGCCTGAGTGAGACCATATCTAAATTGGAAGAATGGTGTCTCATTCCACTTGGGTAGCCTCTCAAATGTCAGGTACCCTCCCACCTTTGTCTCATGATCTACACATGTCCTCTGATGGACATCTTTCTTACCACTCCTCCTTGTCAGTTTATTTCCCCTCCTCCACCTACTCCTTTTCCAACCCTACTGTTCCCATCCTCCCCCATGTATTTCACTTCTCACCTTTTTTTGTCAGCCAGCCTTTGTGACCATCTCTACCGTTCTCTTCTTCACCTAAAACATCTGCTGATCCATTCTCCATTACCTGTCCTGGCCCTTTCACATATGTTGCCTGACTTGTTCAGTTCCTTCAGCAGTTGGTTTGCTCAATGCAACATCCTCCTTTTCCACAGGGCCTCCACAAACTTGTTACATTAATTTGCTCAAATCAATGGATACATCAAATTAATTATTCTCCAGATTTAAGATTTAAGATTATGTTGCTGATTTGTAACGATGAACACCATTTATCGCTCCATGTAATCAATACATTTCACAGCAAATGACAGAGCTGTATCTGCAATCCCAGGCTGGCTACACAGGATTCCAGAAACTGACTGCAATTGAGAGATAATTGACAGGTTTCATAAATAATGCATCTCCAAATTAATTTTCTACTGTTAAAATGGCCAAACCTGAACTAATCAAAGAGACAATTATATTATTAATGCACCCAGTCTACTCTGTAATTTAAAAAAAAATGCAACATCTGACCAGGCAGGTAAAAAATCGCAGTTTGAACTGTCACTCTTACTAAATCACATTTCAAGCGCTAACGTATGGGTTTAAATAATAAAAGGAAATGTATTATACAAGGGAATACAAGATAATTTTATTTTCATGAAAAAGGCAACTGGATATGTGTTATTTTTATAATTACTATTTGCAGGTGATCGTTGTTGATTTCTAAATCAAATGGCGACACTATCTTCTAGCAAACGTTTGGAACAAAAGGAAAAAAGGGATTGATAGAGACAATCTGAATTACTGAGTTTTTCCCACTCTGGCAAGGTGGAAATTCCCCTCCTCCCATCAGAGTCCATTCCACATAAGGTTAAACAAAGGAAATGATAGACCAATGTGGAGAAATACACCTTTGGAAATTCTCTAAAAGTGCTTTAGAATGCTTTAGTTTATTTAAATTGAGGAGCATGATTTTGCATGGCTGCCGTTCATGAAACAGAAGAAGGATCTCAACCCGAAAAAAAATCACCCATTCCTTCTCTCCAGAGATGCTGCCTGTTCCGATGAGTTACTCCAGTTTTTTGTGCCTATCTTCAGCAAAGGAGGAAAGGGGGAGAAGGGTGATGTGGCTTTTCTCCGAGCCATATGTTCGTCCCTTCCTCGCGGCCTACCAACGGGACTGGAGCGGCGTTTCCTGCCGGGTCAGGGCAGGGCTTCAGCTTCGGTGGCGACGCAGCGCTGAAGCACCATCATGGAGCGGGCGATGCCGTACCCGAGTCGCCGTGCGGTGGGCTCCAGAGTGCTGGCACCGCCGACTCCAACATCGCGGAGCTGCGGTCTGTGGAGCGTCCAGCTGCGGGGCAGCGCTGAACTTTAAACAATGCGGAGCCTGGGATCTCTTGCCGAGATCGCCAGTGTTGGAGCTCCGACCAGTGCTGCCCGTGGACTTTGGGAGCCGCGGCCCCTGGGGGGGGGGGCAGTGGCCGTTCCAGACAGTCCAAGCCGCTGAGAGGGTTCTGCTGAGAGGAACTGAAGCTTTGGGCTGCCGTAGCGGCGACTGCGGAGAACTCAATAGGCCCGACCGTGGGTGAACAAGGGATAGGACTGGACTTTGCTTCCTTCCCTCACAGTGGGAACCATTGTGGGGGGATTTTTTTATGTTTATTTTTTAATTTTGTCTGTGTTGGCTACTGGACATCTGAATTTCCCTGTAAAAGGGGATTGATAAAGTATTTATCTATCTATCTAATAGACCACATTTTGTAACATAGATTGGCGAGAAATACTATACAATGTAATGACTTGGTTCTGAATGTTTTTCAAGATTGCAGTATAGAAGGCAGGGATCAAGATTTGACGCGGTATCACGGACATGCCAGTTGCAGTCTCAAAATGTATTTTTTATTTGATGAACATTTAATAACGCCACTGCCTTCTTATATCAGCCTCACGGCGCTGTACTCAGTGGTTTATACATGCCAACGCTTTTACCAATATATCCTGCAAGCTTTGGGGATATGCGACAGGCACAGGCAAGCAGCCCTTTGTTGGATAATTTAGTTAATGGACGAGTTGGGCTATAGGTAGACACAAACAGCTGGAGTAACTCAGCGGGACAGGTAGCATGCCCGAAGGAATGTGTGACATTTCGGATCTAGACACTTCTTCAGACTCGTCACCCATTTGTTCTCTCCAGAGATGCTACCTGTCCCGCAGAGTTACTCCAGCTTTTGTGTGACTCATTTGTGCACGATATGCAAACTTGTGGACCAACCTGTATTTTCATCCAGATTGTTGATAAGGTTGGTGACGTGGCATTCAGAAAAATCATTAGATTCCAGTGACTTAATCTAATGCACAATCTATGTCCTTCATAACTAACCCATTATTTGCACAGATGCACAACCAGTGTCTAAATGAATCTAAAATATCATAATCTGCAATTCATTAAGCTCTTAACTGTTTTGTTAATGTGCCCTATTTCGTTGTAACGTGTCATTTAACAGTGTCATTAATTAGACTTGGCCGTGCACTTTTAGCTCAACATTTTTATGCCCAGATTTTTCAAAATACAAGATGATAATGCAGAGCAAATGAACTAGGATGCCTGGGACCACATCCAATTGGAACTAACAGTGCACACCTTAAGCCAAAAGATTTAAAGATTGGAAAATATGCATAACTAACAATGAAAATTGAACAGTCTGAGTTGATACAATGTAATAAAAAAGAACTGCAGATGCTGGTTTATACCTAAGATAGACAATGAAATGCTTAAGTGACTCAGCAGGTCAAACAGCATCACTGGAGAAAATAGACAGGTGACGTTTTGGGTCTGGACCCTTCTTCAGGCTTTCAGAATTGTGCCTGTCCTTCTTGATACAAATTTAACATATTTTAACCTCACATTGAAAGATTATAAACCAGAATGAATAAGACACTATCCTTGACAGACAGCTTTGCATGCCATCAAGGTAGGTTGGCAATAATTAGCAATTAATACACGGGCAAAATTATATCTGTGCCTTCTATAAACACCAAGTTAGCAGAACTAATAACTCACGACAAATAAAAGCAGACGGCTCAGAAGCCAATTTACTCACCTCACAAGGGAGAAAGCAAATACTGCTGATGGGAAAATGACTTCATAGCACTTTAAACAATAAAGATCTCACGATAAGAAAACGCACCAACAGCAATGGAATGAGCTCTTTTGCCTTCTCTGTAAATTGTAAATGACTTTAGAGTCCAATGTCCTACCTGAACAATTGTCAACGCATAATATTTTGTTTAAATACCAACAGTTTCTAACATGGATCCTAAATAGGTGGGTTATTATATGGTTGTTTCATTTTCATTGAAAGTGCATTGATTTGTGACTGGTTGCAGTTTCCCTAACCTTTGCAAAATCAATTATTCAAAATAGGGGAAAAAAACAAAATGTAGCATGTTTAAAGACAATTAAACCCTGATGATGACTCCAGAAAATAAATTACCCTTCAGATATATTGCCAATGATATGGAATATTTGTCCGATGGTTACCAACTCTCCAAAGGACCTATTCATCAAAATATCTTCTGGATACTGAACACATCTGTAATGTCTTTTAACCAAGTACTTTCCAAGTTTATCCAACATCTCCTTTAACTCATCTCCTGTTACATCCTGATAAACTTCCATTCTAACTTTTCTTAGGCCTTTGCTCTTCCCCAAACTTTGGTGCACAGAAATGGCCACAAAAAGTGCCGTGAAGTCCAAACAGTACTTTAAAAGTTCTAGCAGGATCTTATGATATTTTACATTTGGTAATCCAAATGACCCATATTGACTTGCCCTACCACAGTTATAGATTCAAGTGTATTTGGACTCTAAGGCTCCATGACTCATCTGCAGTCATTCAAAATTAAATCAACACATACTTTTCTTCATTGGCCTGACATGCTCCTGCCCATTACACAATCCTTAACCAGCTTGAGGGGAAAACAATTGTCATTGACATCTTCCTCCTGAGGAAACTCAGGAGCTTTGATGTCAGACACGACATTTTAACAGCTGTATATAAATCACTTATAGAATCTGTACTCACCTTTAACATCACATCCTGGTTCACCCTTACCTCTGTCAAAGACAAATCAAAGCTTTCCCGGATCATCAATCAAGCAAGCAAAATAACTGGCAAAACTCAAATTCAATTGTCAGTACTTCACACCCAGGCAGTTAAAAGGAAAGCCAACCTCATTATACAGGATCCCACCCACCCCCTGCACAAGTCCTTCCAACTTCTGCCATCAGGCCGCCGATATAAAGTCCCCCTATCCAAGAAAAACATCCACAAAAACTCATTCATACCTATTGCCATAAATAGTTTAAATAATACATGATCAATGGAAAAATTAACCCTGACGCACTGTCACTTTACACGTATCCACAACTTTCAACTTTTATCTTGTCTATTTTTACAGTTTCTAATCTTTATACTTGTTTTTAAGACCTATACACACTGAGTGTGTCCGCAGAAGGCTGTGTTGTATGATGGCTGTTGTATATTGTCTTGTTGTATGTTGAGCCACGTCAAAGAAGATTTTCTGTTACGACAGACAATAAAGTTTTCTGAACTGAACTGAACTACAATATTGTCAGTACAATGTCGTTTTCTCCACTAGCATCAAAATTCTCCATGAGAATAACACAATGCACAACATCTAGTCAGTGAAAACTGGTGAACTCTCTCAAACCCACATTGGCATAGAATATATAACATGTGGAATGACTATATACATAATTTGCTCAAGTCAAGTCAAGTTTATTTGTCACATACGCATACGAGATGTGCAGTGAAATGAAAAGTGTCAATGCCTGCGGATTGTGCAAAAAACTGCAAAACAGAATAGAACCAAATCCGTAATTACATATTGACGATAAAAAAAACAGCAATTTTAAAAAGACACAACAGTAAATTGGTACAGTAAGTTAGTCCCTGGTGAGATAAGAGTTTACAGTCCTAATGGCCTCTGGGAAGAAACTCCGTCTCATCCTCTCTGTTTTCACAGCATGACAGCGGAGGCATTTGCCTGACCGTAGCAACTGGAACAGTCCGTTGCTGGGGTGGAAGGGGTCCCCCATAATATTGCTGGCTCTGGATCTGCACCTTCTGATGTATAGTTCCTACAGAGGGGCGAGTGTAGTTCCCATAGTGCTTTCAGCCGAACGCACTATTCTCTGCAGAGCCCTCTTGTCCTGGCGAGAGCAGTTCCCAAACCAGATTGTGATGTTTCTGGACAATGGACATGATCAATGGACAAATTAACCCTGACGCACTGTCACTTTACACGTATCCACAACTTTCAACTTTTATCTTGTCTATTTTTACAGTTTCTAATCTTTATACTTGTTTTTAAGACCTATACACGCTGAGTGTGCCCGCAGAAGGCTGTGTTGTATGATGACTGTTGTATATTGTCTTGTTGTATGTTGAGCCACGTCAAAGAAGATTTTCTATTACGACAGACAATAAAGTTTTCTGAACTGAACTGAACTGACAAGATGCTTTCTACAGCCACTGAGTAGAAGTACTGGAGGATTTTCAGAGAGACTCTGAATTTCCTCAGCTGCCTGAGGTGGTAAAGGTGCTGCCTTGCCTTACTCAGCAGTGCGACAGCGTGTGATGTCTGTCAGATCCTCTGTGATGTGGACTCCCAGGTATTCAAAGCAGCTCACCCTATCCACAGTAGTCCCATTAATCCTCAATGGTGTGTACGTCATCGGATGTTGTGCCCTCCTAAAGTCCACGATCAGCTCCTTAGTTTTTTTGATATTCAAGAGGAGGCTGTTGTCTTGACACCAGAGTGCCAGATCAACAACTTCTTCCCGGTAAGCCTTCTCATTATTATCGGAGATCAGGTCCACCACCACAGTGTCATCAGCAAACTTGATTATAGAGTTGGAGCTGAACCTAGCCACACAGTCATGTGTGTACAGGGAGTACAGTCGGGGACTAAGGACGCAACCCTGGGGAGATCCTGTGCTCAGGGTGCTCATACTAAATATAATACAACCATCATTGATGAAATTCTTCTCTAAAAGCCTTGCATTTCCATTGTGTAACTCCAAGATAAAAGGAAACAGAACTTCCCACACTAACGTGGTCAAGCCTATGATGGTTCAATCTTCAGTCAATGACAAGCAGTCTGTCGCTCTGGAATTTGTAGAAATAAACTGAATCCATCTGCTGCAGCAGAAGCAGCTGAAAAATTGACAGCCAGTTAGGCCACACACTCAAGTTACCCAGCTATCAAAAGGAAAACTTGTTTTACAATGCAAAATATTCAAAACGGAAAAATAGTCTAACAAATAACACTGAATTCATCACCATGAATGGTCAGAATTCCTCCCTCTTTACATTTAGATTTATTATTATCACATGTACTGAGGTACAATTAAAAGCTTTGCTTTGCATTCTATCCAATCAGATAATATTGTACAAAAATCCAATTAAGCCAAACAGTAAGTAGAGCAAAGGGAAATGTACAAAATGCAGAATATAGTTTTCACCATTGTACTGCGTCCATTCCAGAGACAACGTGTTGGATAATCGGGTAGAATGAACTGAACAGTCCCAAGGGCAGTATCCAGGATATCTTTCATGAATCTTTATAGCCTCTTGCAACCAGGACCGATTTACGTGAAAGCTTCACAAGTTAAGCTTAGGGCCTCGGAATCTAGGGGGGCCACGGCAGGGCCTGATTTGCCTATAGGCTTTTGTAGGCTGAAGCCTAGGGCCTCAAAATCTAGGGGGTCTCCGGCCAAGGTGTTTTTTTCCCCCAGAGTTAAAAAAATCCAGGGAAAAAAAAATTAGAGCGCTATCAGTGTTTCCACTTTGACGAAAATTACCCGAAATTCTGGTTCTGGCCCGCTGGAAGTTTTGAGGGAAAATTTGTGACCATCCGTGCCTGTGCAGTTGGGGGAAGCCGGTGACGCAGTAGCGATGCAAAATGACGCTGTCTCTCCGCACGTGTGCAATGGGCCCGGGCGGGTTCAGATCTCCATTTGCACTTCACACAATCACCTCGATGCCTTGTGTCTACCAAAGATCCTAGGTGTCTACTCCAGGTAAGTAGTGGAATATTGCGTTGTGGGAGTGCCCGTTTCTCCGGGCTGAGGGGGGGGTTGCGGTGTCTGCAGTGCGGAGTCAGAGCCTCGCTGCATGGGAGGGAGAGAAAGGGGGAGGGAGGGAGGGGGGGTATGAGAGGGGAAAAGAGGGGGTTAAGAGAGAGGAGAGAGAGGCGGGGGAGAGAGAGAGAGGGGGAGGGAGAGAGGGGGGGAGAGAGTGGGGGAAGAGAGAGAGGGGGAGAGAGAGAGAGGGGAAGGGGAGGGGGAGAGAGAGAGAAAGAGATGGGGAGGGAGAGAGAGTTGGAGATGGAGGGGAAGGAGGAGGGGGAGAGGGAAAGGGGGATGATCTTTAGTGAGATTGCAAAATTAAGGTTGGTTTTAGAGCAATTATATTTTCTCCTCCATATGAATAATATCAAACAATTGGAACTGCTTTCTTTTCTTTAATAACAATACTGAAAAATATGTATTCCATAGTTTGCGACTTTCATTTTGCATCATATTTTTAATGTGCACACACTAACACAGTCGAACAGTAACAGGCAATCAAATAAACACATAAAACATTTTCTAAAAAAGTATTTTATTTACTGCAAAAACATACAGTATTTTATTTGCAGTGTTTGCATGCTCCTTTATAACGTGTTACATAACATTTTACAGTGCAACTTGATTATTAAAACAAGGACAGCTTCAATTCTTGATTTTAAAAAATGTATACAACAATGATCCCAATCATCCCATTCCAACCATTCATTACTCCTGACTCAACCAAAACGTTTCTGAAATATTGGTCATAAATGTGGTGCAAAAATGCTCCAAAATAAGGCTTGGAATGCACCAGAGAGCATCTAAAACCCCAGAGCTTCCAGGGCCCTGAACCCCGGCCACAAGGGTCTTTGAGCTTCGTGCTTGTGATATGTGCTGCGTGCACTTATTTCACATAACATTTTTGTAATCCAGCCATGCCACCCCCCTTTTTGAAAAGCTTTGTAGGGGCCTAGTGTATAATATTTTTGACACTGTCATAGGCCTTTCTTACATATGCTGTCACGATGCACTGTAGTCTCTAAACAACACTTCAGTAATTTTCCTTCCCCTCCATTTCAGAATAATAGTGTTTTAAGCCGATAACTCGACACTAGCACTGGCAATAAATAAAAAGCGCAGCTGGGACTAGGGGAAAATAAATGGTCCAAATGGACTGGAAGGGTCGAGAAGGCCTGTTTCCGTGCTGTAATTGTTATATGGTTATATGGTTTCCAGTCCTTATCCCATTGACCACGCTTGGCTGCACATCGGTGTCAATCTGGTGGACTCTTCCATCTTCCTCTCATCATGGGGGTGGGGGATTGGGAGGGATCTAACAAGTGGAATAGCCTAGGGCTTCTCTTCATCTAAATCCATCCCTTGCAACTTGCTCCACCACCAATTTTGCAATTCCATCTCGGCTCTTCGATCCTTCCCTTTTTGTCAGCCTACTTTCGCCCATCTAAACGTTGTGTTTTCCCCTAACTTTCTTGTTCTGATGAAATACTGTATGTTTCTCTCTGTATAACCTGTTCAGGGTTCGTCTCATTAACTTTCCTTAGATTTCCAATATCTGCAGCATTGTGTTGTCAAGTAAGTATTGATCCTCCCAAAGAATACAGGTACTTGGCATGCTGCTCAGACTTGTGCTTGTGCATATGCATTTTCTATGCATGTGCCCACAATTAATTTTAATTACAAAACTATGGATTAATTTCAGTGGGCCTAGCATAGCACAGACAGATAGATGTCTCCCCGCATTCTCTTTGCTTGGCATGTCACACATACAGAAGCATGCAAGTGAACATCTCAGAATAGCATACAAGGCTGTGATCATATTTCACAATCAATATTATGCTAGAAATCATAGTACTTTACAAGTATGAACCTGGTTTCCTGATAATAAGATAAATTCATAATATTCAGGAACTCCAGATCATACAAAGAAATGGCTTCCTAAATAAAAATCCAGTCAGTAGATGCCAACTGGATCCAAACCTGTACAAAAACTATTTTTAACTATTATAAAAATTATTTTCATGTCAGTTGTTTTCGTAAACTATCGCTCAATTAACACTGAAAGAGCCAGGTTCCTTGGTCTCATTCTGTTAACACTGAAAGAGCCAGATTCCTTGGTCTCATTTTGTTAATTCTGTGAAAGATAAATTACAGGAAAGTCCCATTATAAGTACCCCAAGGATCCAATAAGGTAGATGTTAGGTCAGGACTCCTATCTCTAGCTGGTGATAGTATGATTCAGTTGCCTGATAACAGTTAGGAAGAATTGTCCCTGAATCATGAGGTATGCGTTTTCAAACTTCTGTAAATCTTGTATAATGAGAGGAGCAAGGAGGGAGTGACTGGGATGTGACTCGTCCTTCATTGGGCTGGTGACTTTGCAGAGGCAGTGTGAAGTATAGATGGAGTCAATGGGAATAGTAAGATTAAACGAGAACTTACGAGTTTGAAGTTTGATCTTTATTTTATGAGGAGTTGCGATGAGGGATTCCGTGAAGAACCCGCCAGCACGCATGCGCGACATTCTTCAAAGCAGCGGTGTGGAATCACAGAACCAACAACAAAGAAATGACTTGTTATAGTAAGATTGAAGAGACTCTATTTACCAGTTGACTTTATGATAGAGGGTTGGGAGCAGAGGGCACGAAATCCCTTATCGCAACTCCTCATAAAATAAAGATCAAACTTCAAACTGGTAAGTTCTCGTTTAATCTTACTATTTCATTTCGGAGTCACGTGAGTGAATTCGTGAAGACTTCAAAGCTCTGTGATTTCATGCCCTGGACCACGTCCATGCTCTCACACACGCCACAATAAGGATGGATAGGAGTAATCATGTTTCAGACTGGATGTACTGAAAAAATAATAATGTTTATTAATTATAACAAAGAAAAAAACCCTCACTGGGGAATAGCTGTATGTTTTTGACCCGCATTCAGCACGGCTTCCGCGAACATAACAGGAGCGGCAACAGGTTTATTATAAAACCGCTGAAAAGTGGCTTCACTAGCCCATCCCGCTGTGGCAAGAATATGGTCCATGGGCACCTCCATGACCTTTGCCGCCGACGTTGATGCAGCTTTGGTGGAATGGAATTTAAAGACATTAATGTCAATACCTGCTGCATCCAAGACGATCCTGAGCCATCTGGAGATCGTCTGAACCGACACTCTATGATGTGTTTTTTTGTGGCTAATCAGCAAATATTTCTCCATTCCCCTTAAAGTCCGCGACACTTTTATATAATGGCGGATATGGGTGGCTAAACATAGCCCCACATCAGCGGGGTATGCCGGAAACACCAGCTGCAGCCCTGTGAACCCAGGTCTATGCTGCTTTAGTAATTCATCAATGTAGAAAATTACTTTCTCTGGGGTAGACCATTCTGTCAATCTTGATCTTTTATAGCATCTATACCCTTTGTGCTGAGGTAAGTGCCAATAACATCACCAACTTCAAGGTGAGTTTGTCCAAAGCGAGTCCAGCCATAGGCGATCATGTCCTGAGTAGGGTTAAAACTATCCCAATGTCCCAGGTAGCATTGTAACGAGGTCGGGGTGGATTAGAATTGAATATGCCCCGCATCAATTTGGACACCAGCTTATTAGATCCTACTTCGATATTAAGGTAGGATGATAGCGCACTTGTGGCGCTATTAATGGCACTGTAGCTGAGGTGTTCATCATGGTACAACCCTGCAAGAAATTCTAGCACATCCGATATGGTGACGGAATCATAGGCAATGTTCATGCGGCCGCAGTAGGCCTCCCATTTCCTTATTTGCGACAAATATTGCTGTCTTGTAGACTCCCTGCAAGATGCTCCAATTGTATCCATAGTCCTTGATGAGAGACCATACTGCAGCAATGGTCTATTCAAAACCTGCAAGCCAATAATTTCAGGTGACTATGGCAGGGATGGTGTTCCCCTGTAACAGGGTTCGTCACCAACTGTGGGCAATTCTTCAAGAGAGCCCATGGTTCACTTATCATTCCAAGGACCACCGGATACCATGGCTGTGTAGGCCAGTCGGGTATGATAAGAATGCCTTTTGCAGCATCTGATTGGATTTTCCGCAATACCCGACTGATGAAGCAAAATGGAGGAAATGCATAGAAGAACCATTTCCCCCAGTCTAGCGAGAAAGCGTCCATTGCCATTGCCCCAGGATCTGGTTCCCATGATACATATGTTGGTACCTGATGGTTTAACCATGACGCGAAAAGGTCAATATCCGGTTTACCAAATTTGGCTACGATTTTAGTGAATATTTGGGAATTTAACATCCATTCAATGTTGTCATTAAATTTTCGTGACCTGGTGTCCGCCACTGTGTTGAGCTTACCTGGTAGATAGGTAGCTGAAATCCAAATATTCCGTTGTATGCACCAGAGCCAAATTGTATTAGCCAATTCATCACATGAAATTGACCTGGTACCGCCCATATGATTAAAATATGCCACCGCAGTGGTGTTGTCTATTTGGAGACGGACATGAGTGTCAGTAATATTTGAACAATAATCTCTAAGTCCGTGGAATGCCCCAAGCATCTCCAAATAATTTATCCATTGTGATAACAAAAGGGTAGATTTAAGTGAGTCCCATCTGCCCCCACAACTAGAGTTGTTATCAGTAGCTCCCCAGCCATGGGAGCTTGTGTCAGTTTGTAAGTACACCAACGGACGAGGCACAATGATGGGTTTGAATGAGTTACAGATGTTATCAATCCACCATTGTAACTCAATTTTTGCCTTGAATGGCAGCTGCATGGGTCTATCAAAATGTCCAGCATTCAATTTTAATGCTGAAATCTTGGATCTTTGCAAATTTTGATAATGTAAAGGTCCGAATTGAGCAGCTGGAAAGGCAGCTACCATTTTCCCAATTACCTTAGCAGCTTGTCTAATTGATGGTATACTGGCGCAGACCAGATTATTACATGCTTCAATGATATCCCCAACTTTGTTATTGGAATGGTGGTAATCATTCGATTGGAATCAATCGTAAACCCCAGATAGTCCATGGCCTGTGAAGGACAGAACTTTGATTTATCTGGATGGATAATAAATCCCATTTTTTGAAACAATGACACAGTGGCTGTAACTGCCAAATTTGTTGATTCCAAAGTATTTCCAATAATTAGGATATCATCCAAATAAGCCATAACCGTATGGTTTTGCTTCCTCAGTGTTGCTAACACTGGCTTTAGTAATTTAGTAAACAATCTGGGAGCTGTGGTAAGCCCATTGGGCAAAGTTCTGTATTGCCAACGTTGATCCATCCAAATAAATTTTAAGAACTTCCTGTGATGTTTCTCAATGGATACCGAATAGTATGCATCTTTTAAATCAATGCATGCCATGAAGCAGCCCTTGGAAACCAAAGATTTGGCTGTTTCAAACATGTCCATTTTAAAATGGGTATATTTTACAAAAGTATTCAAATTGGTTAGATCTATGATAACCCGGCATCCACCATCTTTCTTAGTTTTTCTAAAGATGTTGGATACAAACTCAACTGGTTCGTGGATTGTCCTTTCTATCACTCGTTTTTCTTGTAATCTCAAGATTTCAGCATAGCCTTCTGCTACTTGCTTATTGGAAAGCGCAAATTTGCGATTCGGCATGTGCTGAGGTGGGGGAAGTTGACCATTTGTGAACTCAATCTCATGGCCTTGAATACTTTGTAAGATAAACTCATCTGAAGTGATGGTATCCCATGCCTCCTTAAAGAACCGTAATGTCCTTCCCACATGTGAGGTTAAACATGCAAGTGCATGAAATCCAGACCGCCTTACCTCCATGGTTAGCGGCGGTCCCTGACATGTTTGGTGGAACGTGGAGGTGCTGGGTTTTGCTGGTGATGCGGTTGCCGCATCTTCCATGCCGGTCGTTGCGGGCCTTGCCCTAAAAAAGGCCTCGGTTGTTGATATTGTTGATATTGCGGAGGCGCCGGTATGTAGGTCCTTGCTGGTCTCTCGGTTTGACCCCGCGATCTGGAATATGGTAATTTCCTGGCCGCTTGTCTGGTCGAGGTGTGTGACCTCATGAGTCCCACCGTTTTTGCATGGTCATCTAGATCTTTCACCTGCTTCGGTAGGTCTTCCCCGAACAATTGTCTGGGGGGTGGCATTGGAGATGTTCTACATAGCCCCTGCGAATTTAGGATTTAGTGTGGGCTTGATAGTAGACTTACGAAATGTATTTATTTCGTATTGTGTATTGCATAATAATGCAAGAGCATCTTCCTGTTCAGTATTCAGATCCATTCCATCCACTGACCTCGCAAATGCGGTAATCCCAGACGTGAGCAACTTCAGGATTATTTGTAGCTTTATTTCCTGTGCTCTGATGCCCGGGCTTATATTACCCCAAATAGGCATGTTTACTATGGGCACATTAAGCGAGTTACAATTGCTTGGCGCCTTGTACCTGTTCATAGCTTCCGCAAGGACCTGATCCTGTAATTGGTGGTTCGTTAGAAAATCAATGGTGGCAGCCAGCTTGGGTTTAAGAGGTTGCCCCGAAGATTTGGGTAAAGCAAATTTGGTTGCCACATCCAATATCTCTTCCTGAGGAATCTCAGGTGCCACAGGTTCGTGTACCAGTATGTCCTCTTTTTCCCCTGGCTGTCTCAAACTGCCCATTGATGATGGGGATATATCCAATAACCCCCTGGAACTGGGAATTTCCTGTCGTTGATTCTGCTGCAGGATACGTTCCATCATCCTCTCCATTCGTTCGATGCGTCCTTCATCGTATGTGAATGGGAGGTCAGAGCCCTCATGCCTGAAGGAACATCTGAAGCTCCTATCACTGGCCCGTACCTCATCGAGGTAATCTCGGTGCCGTGACATAAAGTCGCTGCCTGCCGCCTCAGCGGGGCTATGCGACTCCCGCGCGGATCTGCTGCTCATTCGCCTCCTTTTGGACGAGCTTGCCTCGAAGGCCATATGCGGTGTGTAGTCGGTACCTGCCGCCGCAGCGTGGTGACCCGACATCCGCGCGGGCTTGCCGCCTGTCCTTCTCCTGGACACCGGCGACGTACGGTCACGTCCTGCCACTAATGGGGGGTGCGGTGACCGTGGTGAGACTCCACCTGTACGACTTCTGCTGGATCTGCTAGGTGGTGAGTCAATACTGGCCCTTCCTGGTCTGCCAGTAGACTCGGGTCTCGACAAATCACCAGTCCGCAGTCTTGCGGCTTCTGGTGAGTATTCTGCCCTGGTAGGGCTTGACTGTTGAGCTCTATCCCTGGCTCTTCCACGAGTACCCGGGGAGAAGGGCCGTGCAGCAGCACGGGTAACCCATTTGCTCATTTCAGCCAACGTCTCCCTTCCAGTAGGAGATAGAGAAATAGAGTCAGGGTCTACCTGCTCAGGCGCTGTCGCAATTTGCTGTTCTGCGGGCTCACCGCTTGTACACAGCTGTGTTGGTGGGTCGGGTCCTGTAATCACAGGGCTGCCTGACTTTCGCGCCTTTTTCCCGGCCCGACTAGCGGGTGCTGCCGAGCTCCGGGAATAGTGGTCGACGACTCCTTTCGGAAGTCCTGCGACCTGTACTCCTTCTATCCATAATCCCTGTGAACAAAAAATGATTCAACAACAGGGACAACCAGCTCAAGGTTGCCGATACTTACCTGAGCGGTCCTTATGAAGGGCTGGTGGTGAGCCGCGCTCCACCTCCAGCCGTCGACTGCAAATGCGAGCGACGATATGTCGCGCATGCGTGCTGGCGGGTTCTTCACGAAGTCACTCACGTGACTCTGAAATGAAATATGGTTTGCATGATGGTATTGGCTTGGTCCACAATTTCTGCAATTTCTTGTGGTCTCGGATTAAGCAGTTCCCAAAATATGCTCCGATAAAATGTTTTCTATACCACATCTGTATGTTGATGAAAGTTGTTGGGGACATGCCAAACTTCTCAAGCCTTCTAAGAAACTAGAGGCATTGGTGTGCTTTCTTGGCCATTGCTTTGATATGGTGGGTCCAGGGCAGGTTGCTGGTGATATTTACTCCTTGGAACTTGAAGCTTTCAACCACCTCTACTTCGGTGCCACCGGGCTATGTATACTGCTTCACTTCCTGAAGATGATCACTATTTCCAAGGAGGGAAAGGCTGTCGTCTTGAGACCACGTCGCGAGGCACTCAATCTCTTTCCTATACTCCATCTCATCATTATTTAATATCCAGCAATGTGAGTGGATGGATTATGACAAATGGATGAAGCAAAGGTTCCAATTCTGGGTATATATTTTGGACTCTATGATATAAGCCCAGGACAGAACTGAATAAATGTTTATTTAACTGTTAAGAGAAAAGTGATGTCGACATTATCATGAAATCTACAGCATTAATATGTGCTGAGCTTCAGGCAGCCCTAGAGTACAAAGTAGTTTATGAGGTAAGACCTTTTCATTTGAAATTAAATTAATTTTATGAAGCAGCTATGTGTGCAACGTTTCACAAGAGAATACGAAACAGAGTAAGTCACTCAGCCTTGCTCCACCTTTTAAAAGATCATCGCTCATCTGATTAAAATGTCAAATTTGATTTTCATTCTCTCGCAACGTTTACCCTGCTGGTTATTACAAATCTGTCTTAAAAATCTGCTTTAAAAATATATTGAGATGCTGATTGTGCAAACCTTTGTGGAAGAGTTCTATGAAAAATAAGAGAAAATATTCTGCTTCCATCTTAAATGTGCAGTGACCACTCTTTCTAGATTATTTTAGAAGAGAAATACTCACATCCATCCTGACCCAAGGGATATGGGGAAAAATGCAACCTGTTCTGTGCAGGACTAACCTTCACTCAAGGGCCCCTCAGGTTGTTGCACATTTCAATCAAACTTCCAGTGGATAAAACACTATTTGTAAAACATGTCCTTGCAAGACAACCCATGTATTCTCCATATTAATCTAGGAAACCATCCCTGAACTACTACAATGGCTCAAAGATCTTCGGTTAACTAAGGAGGCTAATAATGTACATGGCACTTCTGATATGGTCACAGCAATCTATTAACTCCCTACTTTGCATCCAATTACCTTTTCAATAAACATCAACACTGTGAGCTTTCCATGTTACATGTAATACCTGCACAGTTGTCTACTCAAATCATTTGGACAAACAAATCCCTTTTCATCATCTGTACAATTAAAAGTAGGTAACAAGGCAGATATGTCAGATTCCTAGCACCTACAGTATTTTTGCTTTTTGAAGAGAGTTCAAGAAATTATAACAGGAAAGTATTCCAGTCCTTTGTGCCTTCTCCACCATTTATTTTGGTTGATCTTGTACTTCAATGCCATTTTCCTGCAATGTCCCCATGTACAGAAATCATTAATTAATCTTCACTTTAAATTAACATAATTCAAAAATCCATAGCCCTCTGGGTAGCACATTCCAAACTTTACTGAGTAAACAAATTTCTCCTCTTTTCAATTCCAAACAACTTAGCCCTTAGTCTGAAACTATTCCTCTGGTACTCGACTCAATATTCAAATGTTTAATTGTCGTAAGTATGTACAATGGAACAATGAAGTTCTTATTTGCAGCAGCACAACAGACCAGTAAACGCAGTACTCATAGATAATAAACCAAAAATAATTAGAAACCCCAATATTAGTGCAAAAAGCCCCAAGTTCTTTTTAAATGCAAACAAGACAGTTTATTGTTTAATTAGTGCTTTGTAGCGTTCAAGCACACAGTAGTTGTTGGAAAGAAGCGGTTCTTGTAACTGGAATTCATGGTTTTCAAAATTGTATACCTTCTTTCCAATAGTAGAAGTAAAATCAGAGTGTAGTCAGTGCAGCGTGCATCCTTGATAATGCTGGCCGCCTTTATGAGGTAGCTCCTCCAATAGATTCTTTCAAAGGTGAGGAAACTTCCTCGCCATCTATTAAGCTCAACAACTTTGAAAGTTTAGCATATTACATTTATATAATCAAAGTCCTTTTTAAAAATCCAACCCCGAGTTATTTTCTTCATATGCTTCTCCACTTACCTATACTATTACTAAAACTCTCATCTTGACCACTTCCGGTTTGCTTTTTAAAAAAAAGATTTGTGCAAAAACGGTACCCTTTATTGATAGGATATTTCGCCACCTTACTCACCGTTCTCCTCTGCTCCAAGCGCACCAAGTTTTGTTCCGATCGGAGAAATATTAGAAAAACTATCAAGGTTTAAAATAAATCATGAGATCAGGAGATTGGTCTTCTAGCCTGTCACTCAGCATGAAGGTTACGCCCCTTCCGGCACCAGCTGGAGAATAAATCAAGCAAGTTGTCCTGATTGAGTCTGCAAGAGTGTAGTCGGAAAAGCCGGCTGTGTGGGGTCGGAAAAGCTGGCTGTGTGGGGTCGGAAAAGCCGGCTGCGTGGGGTCGGAAAAGCCGGCTGTGTGGGGTTGGAAAAGCCGGCTGTGTGGGGTCGGGTAAGCCACTGTGTGGGGTCGGATAAGCCACTGTGGGGTCGGGTAAGCCACTGTGTGGGGTCGGGTAAGCCACTGTGTGGGGTCGGGAGGTGCTGTGTGGGGTCGGGAGGTGCTGTGTGGGGTTGGGAGGTGCTGTGTGGGATCGGAAGGTGCTGTGTGGGGTCGGGAGGTGCTGTGTGGAGTCAGGAGGTTCTGTGTGGTTCAGCGGCTGGTGGCACCCCCCCCACACCCCTCCTTCCCCCTTCCCCCCACACCCCTCCTTCCCCCTTCCCCCACACACCCCGCTGTTCCCCACAGACCCCCCTCATCCCCACACAACCCCCTTTACCCCTCCCTTGTTCCTCCCCAATACCACCCCACCCCCTTCCCGTCCATCCCCAGGCCAAACCCCCCATTCCGAGAACCAAAATGTAACAAGCATGTTATTGCAATGCTTCAATTCTACATTTGCAACTTATTTCAGTTCATCAAATTTTCCTTCCACACCTTGTATTCCTGCAGGATTTAGTAGTTGCACACACAGAATTTACTCTATGAGAGATCAAACAAGCTGCCTTGTAACAGGTAAATATAGTTCCTCCATGCTGTTTTACCAAATGTTCAGTATTAATATTCCCCCTCCCCACAGTACTGGCTTTATTTTGCCTTCAACATAGAAGGCATAGAACACAGAAACATAGAAAATAGGTGCAGTAGGCCATTCGGCTCGAAGGGTTGAATGGCCTACTCCTGCACCTATTTTCTATGTTTCTATGTTAAAATCCCTGCAGTTCCACTCGGTACCAAGTTAATTTTTTAAATCATCATTCACAAATCTACATCTTGCTGAAGTGAATTTAGAATCACCATTTAATTTTAACTTTCAACTTGCACGATCACCATAAAAAGTTAGTTTCCATCAGCAATACTATTTCAAATGCAGTGAAAAGTGTGCAATACAAAGAATACAAGGGACTGTTTGTTCTTCAACATGCTTTCAGTCCTAATGATGTATGATATAATCAGGCTTGTAGTTCGATAACCCAATCTTTCCAGCAAATTAAAATAAAATGCATTGAAACCACGATTTTTATATCAAGAAATAAACCAGTTCCATTTGCAGAAGAGCAAGAAATTACTTTTTAAATTGGCATTTTCTTTCAAGACCATACTATTGCTCCTTTAAGCGTTTGGTCGAATTCAAGATTCAATAAATCATGAATTGGGAAACTAGAAATTGGAGGCTTGTTGAAATGACTCCACTTGGGTAGCTTACAAGCCAACAACATTAACATTGAATTTTCTAATTTTAGGTCTTCATCATGAGTCAATAAATTAGATAACATGGCTGTACGTGGGAACTTGCTGTGCACAAAATAAAAGCAATAAAGTGTTAATTCTGACCAAATTGGAGATGCCAGGACACTAAAATTGAGTAAAGGCTTCTGGGCTGCTAGGCCATTTGGTCAATTTAAATGTGCCTTCTGCAGGAATTGGACAAGCTGCAGAATGGTGCCAGCCTTTCTAGAGCCTAGATAAGAGTTGCAGGGAAAGAATGGGCAGCTGTAGATTCTTACAATTAGGTGTAAATTACATGAAACGGATTGGGTGAAGGCAAACCAAACATACACATTGTAAAGGGTAAACAAAAGGCTGGAGAAACTCAGCGGGTGCAGCAGCATCTAAGGAGCGAAGGAGATAGATGACGTTTCGGGTCGAGACCCTTCTTCAGACACATTGTAAATATTGTTGCAAAGCTTTACTTTGCTAGAGGGTTACACAAAAAGCTGGAGAAACTCAGCGGGTGCAGCAGCATCTAAGGAGTGAAGGAGATAGGCGACGTTTCGGGTCGAGACCCTTCTTGCTAGATGTTGACTGGGTTAAGTGTTGAGCCTTGTCTGGGTTTCTTGAATATCCAGGCACATGTTACATAATTCATCTCTGTTAACTTGCATCTAGAAACTTCATCAGATACATTGTATTATTCACTGTATTATTGGGCTAGGGAAATGTCTATCATGTACTGTGTTAATTGATATCTGTTATTGGACTGTATAGAGACTACCTCCACGTGGTTCGGCCCCTCAAGGTTCGGGGACCTATAAAAGGCCGCTCCCATGAGGTCCTGTGTCGATCTTCTGGGAGAACGCTTAGGACAGCGTGACCTTTTGGAGTGTCTCTGCTTGCACGAGGCTAGGAGGGCTTGGCCAAGCAGATACAAGGATCAAATCCTTTAGGTATAGTAGTGGTTAGGTATAGTTGTGAGGAACTATTATTGTGTTTTTCCAAAATAGAGGTTAGATGCACAAGTGCTTGACTCAGTATCTTATTGACTGAAACTAGACTGGGGGGAAGCTTAGAATGAGCTATTTACATTGGGGGCTTATCCGGGATCGCAACAGCCCCCCAAACACAAGTTTGCGATTAAGGGTGTTGAGCTGTCTTGATCGCGAGTGCAGAAATCAGCGCCACTGTGCGGTTTTCGCATTGATTTTTAGCACTTTGCTAGTCGAAGCAGGTCGATCATTCGCAGGCTTGGGAAAGGGTCCCAACGAGATCGTAGAACAGAGTCTAGCAAGCACGGGGGGGGGGCGGATGTTAACTGTGCGCAAGCGTGTTAAATTATTATTGTAAATTGTAAAAATCCAACATCATCTTTTATAGCATTTTAATCGGATCTGAATTGTATAAATACTTTGTGTATGTAAAAAGATTGAATGTGTGTTAAGATCGCGGACCGCTACTTGTATTGTCTGTGTAAGTGCTTAAGGATTTTGGGGTGTTAGATAATTGGAGTAAAAGTGTGTTTGAATTGAATATTTGTATTTGTTCAAATCGGGATTGTAGTATTGTTAGAATCCGATTCGTGGTGGTTCGATCAGGGTTCGTATTCTATCGAGCGCTGTGTCGGGGGAGGAGTCGTTCCATTGACCGAGTACGCCATTAGGAGGATGTATTAGAGTGCGATTTATCGTCATAATAAGTGGATGCTTGTAGTTCATATTGGGGTGTGTCTTGGTTTACTTGTAATCGGGGAATTATTTCTTGTTTGATTGTAGTTTCACTTGCATGGTTTGAGATTGCTTGTCTGTGTGAACTTAAAGTGGTTTAGTGGGAGAGATTGCTGCTTGGGAGAGATTGCTATTAAGAGCCGGAGCCTTAGTTTGGGAAACCGGAGATTCGTTCTTTGAAGCCTGAGAGTTGAATGAAGTGATTGTGATCTAGCTGATAAGAAAGTTGAGAGAGCGATTGAATAAGACTGATTGATTCGAATAATTGAATAGGAGCGATTGAGTGGGTGATTCAGTAATGGAATGGGAGAGATTGAAGGAACAATTGTGTGAGAGGTGTGAATCTGCTAGACGTTATTCATTGCATGGGAGCAATTTCAGTGGCCTTGGAGAATGAAAGGAAGGAGCGAGTATTGAGTAGGTGTGAGTGCTTTGAATTTTATTTGTGTCTATTGTGCAGGAGGATATGGAATGTACCAGAGAAGGACCTATCAAATATTCTTGAAAGTTGGATAATTGAAAAAAAAATCTTTATTATCATTTTCCTGAGTACTTACATACCCAGAGGAAACAAAAAAAACGTTGCTCAACCAGTGTCCATTCAGTGTGCGGTAAAAAGTAAATAGAATAAAAATACATATATCATCATGAGTTCCAATCGGCAGCGGCACGACAATGGCTCTGCTTCAGTGTGTCCAGGTTTGTGGTTGGTGCGCGATACTTTGGCAGGGGACAAAGTCTGCTTATCAGTCTTATAGCCTGCGGGAAGAAGCTGAGGAGCATGCTGCTGGTTTTGCAGCTGATGCTCCTGTACCTCTTCCCAGATGGCAGGATGGAGAATATGTGATGCGATGGGTGGTAGGGGTCTTTGATGATGGAGATAGCTCTGTTGATACATCTCTTCCTGTATATGACCAGCAGGAAAGGGAGTGGAGCACCAATAATCCTGCTGGCAGTCTTCACAATCCTGTCTAGATGGTGCTGTTAGTACGCTTTGCAGCTCCCGAACCAGGAAGTGATGCCATAGGTTAATGTGCTCTTGATTGTCCCCCTATAAAAGGTTTGTAGGTGTGCAGTGGGGAGACCTGCTTTCCGTAGTCTTCGGAGAGGATGTAGTCGCTGCTGGGCTCTCTTGACCAGTGCTGTGGTGTTGGTTGTGGACGTCAGGTCATCTGACAGGTGGAGTCCTAGGAACTTTACACTGCTGACCCTTTCCACATCAGCTCCATCGACGTGCAGAGGTGTATGGCGTTGTTTTCCCGCCCTCCTGAAGTCAACCACCATCTCCTTCGTTTTTCCCACGTTGAGAATGAGGTTGTGGGATTTGCACCATCCTGTGAGCAGCTTCACTTCCATCCTGTACGCCGACTCATCATTGTCACTGATGAGACCCACCACTGTTGTGTCATCAGCGAACTTGTTGATGAAGTTGTTGTTGAGTCTAGCAGTACAGTCGTGTGTACGCAGACTAAACAGCACGGGGCTTAGGACACAGCCTTGGGGCAAGCCAGTGCTCACGGCTATGGTTTTTGATGTCCTACTGCCCACCCTGACTGTCTGCTGCTGTTGCGATAGAAAGTTCAGGACCCAATTACATGTGCCAGCATCAACCCCCAATAACTCCAACTTCTCCACCAGCTGCTGCGGAATGATTGTGTTAAAAGCAGGTCTATGAAGAGGATCCTGGCATAAGTATTTTTCCGTAAGAATAATTTGTGAGAAAATTCCACATGAAGCAGAGAGATTATGATAATTATTGGGGAAATTAAATAGAGTTTTGAGGAACGCACTTTGGCCGACAGATATATAGTAGGAATACCCTACATAGAGACAATTGGTAGACGATATGGAAACAATGAAGAAGGGGATGAGCTTATTGAAATATAGAGAATGTTCTTCACTGAAAGGAAAGTAAATAAATAAGTTGTTCTGCTATCTACTTTAAGAATCGCAGCGTTCAAGTTAGGGATTAGAATGGATAAACAGAGAACTGGTCCTTCTCTGAACTTTCCGGAACGGGGAAGGAAAATAGTGGAGGCCAGGAGCAGGAGCAGGAGAGAACATCAGCTTTTAAAAGAGAAATGACAGATGGCTCTTAAAGGGAAGGTACCAACTAAAATCAAACATTAAATTTAGTAAATGTGCCGACCGTGGTTAGCGTGGATCTCGAAGGGAGAGAAGTCCAATATATACAGGGGTGCAAGACTTTTTCGGAACAGAGTTGCAGCATTCCTCTCGGCACTCTCATGTTCTTAGTTCGGAGACACCATGCGCAGTTTGCGAATAAGGCAATGGGGAGGAGTCAGTGGTATCTTCGACTCCACGCACTAAATTCAAATCCAAACTAGGAAAATCAGGAAAGGATTCTCTAGCTCCGATGATTGCCTCACCAGCAGAGGATAGTGTGGGGGATCAAGGAGCAAGAAGGAAGGTTCCACAGAAGTGGGTACCAAAATTAATTGGGAAATCAAGTGGGAAAGTGAAATAATCCTTCCTAAAGTAGAGAGATTCCGGTAGCAGAATGAGCAGCTATTCTGAGGGTGAGACAACAGGAGGCTATGAAATGGCTGATCCTGACATCGATAACATTATAAGATCAGAGCAAATTCCCTACGATATGGGTATGGATCGGATTCCCCGTAGGCAATTCCCTAGTAGGAAGCAGCCTACTCCGCCTTTAGAATTAGATCCCGCAGTAGGTGTAAATGATCCCTGGGCCACAGACGTCCACATTTTAATGCAACATGGATTAACGGCAGCTAAATCCTTCCAGAGATCCGTACTAAGAATCCAGAAACGGGAAGTAACTTCGAAGGAATATAAGGAGGAACAAAGCATGGATAGACGTGCCATTCTGAGAGCCGACTTTCTATTGGTTGGGTTGGACAGGGTATAGAGCCGTTAGATCTGATCAATGTTACAACTGTGGGGAATCAGGGCATTGGAGCCGATCTTGCCCTGTGAGGGAATACCGAGAAGGAAAGGGGCAAAGAAGAGGGCCATGGGGTCCAAGAAGTCAGTGGATCCCCAGAGGTTACAGGGACACTTGGGACCCCGTTGGTAGATGAAGAGAACATTGGCCAGAAGATCAGGGGGCAGGGACATTCAGGCAGCCAAATCCATTCCAGTAGCCCTGATCTGCCAGCTAATACAAAGTATGAAATCTGAGGGCATCCTCACATGGCCCAATAAAAATAATAAATTATAAGAACAAGAAAGAACACGGCCCCCTCCGAATCCCAAGAGGAGAGTCACAAGTAATATAATTGGGATCGAGAAGCCTCACTAAAAGGAAGGACTATGAAAAGGGAAACATAGTGTTCCCGTGGATTTTGAAGCAACAGCAACAAAGAGAAGCAGGAGAAAGCACTGATTGGCTCTAGCCCGAGTGGGAGGAGAGTTCTCAGTGAGTCAGAGGGGGAAAACAGTTGAAAACTGAGGAATTTGGTTTGTAAATTAGGCAATTTAACAGTCAATATAAGCAAGGCAGCTCTTGGGGAGCGGCAGTGAGGGAGTGGCCTTGTGAGGGAAGTGCCCTGCGAGTAAAGTGTGAGTCTTTGGCTCGAGAGTCTTCGGAGAGGAGGCTGCGCAAAACACTGGATAGGGAGAGACCGAGGCAAAAGAAGGAGATGTCAAGCAAGCTGATGCAGTGTGATGCTTGCAGTATGTGGGAGGTCAAGGACACTGCTGGTGCCTCTGGCTGCTACAAATGTGAGAAGTGCATCCAGGTACAGCTCCTGAAGGACCGTGTTGGGGAACTGGAGAAACAAGTGGATGACCTCAGGTTCATCCGAGAAACTGAGTCGTTCCTCGACAAGTCCTACAGTAAGATTGTTACACCCAAGGCACTAGAAGAGAGAAGGTGGGTGACGGTGAGAAAGGGAGGAAAACATGGAATGCAAAGGTCCACAGGTGTTCTACCTCTTGTGAACAGGTTCACCCACGTGGAAGCTGCCAGGACAGAAGACGGTATCTCACTGAGCGGCGGACTGGCTTGCAAAACAAAAAGGGCTGTTGAGCCAAAACCAAAGAGGCCAAAGTCGGGCAACGCCATTGTAGTTGGAGACTCCATTGTAAGAGGTACGGACAGGGGTTTTTGCAGCAACAGACGGGATTCGAGGATGGTGTGCTGCCTTCCTGGTGCCAGGATCCAGGATGTCATGGACAGAGTGCAGACAATCCTCAATGGCGAAGGTGAACAGCCGGAAGTGGTCGTGCATGTTGGCACAAATGATGTTGGAAAGAAGGGGATGAATATTTTGCAGCGGGACTTAAGAGAGCTCGGAAAAATGCTGAAAAGCAGGACTTCCAGGGTTGTTATCTCTGGTTTGCTTCCAGTTCCTCGTGCTGGCGAGAGCAGGAACAGGGAGATACGGGACCTGAATGTGTGGCTGAGGAACTGGTGCAGGGGGCAGGGATTTAGATTCTTAGATCCCTGGGATCTGTTTTGGAGTAAGGGGGAACTGTACAAAAGGGAGGGATTGCATCTTGGTGGGGGACCAGAATTCTGGCCGGCAGGTTTGCCACTGCTACACGGATGGTTTTAAACTGAATAAGGGGGGTGGGGTGTCAAATGGGATAGTCAAGGGTGGAGTTAAAGGGAAAGAGAGTAAAGGGATGGTTAATGACCCCAGAATTACCGGGAAAGAATGCTCACAAAGGGATAGGAGAGTATGGCCAAGTGTAATAGGGATCGATGTGAAAGGGGCCACTTGTCAACATAATTGTATAAGGAGTAAGAGTGTTGTAAAAACAAGCCTGAAGGCTTTGTGTCTCAATGCGAGGAACATTCGTAATAAGGTGGATGAGTTGAAAGTGCAGATAGCGATTAATGACTATGCTATAGTTGGGATCACGGAAACATGGCTCCAGGGTGACCAAGGCTGGGAGCTGAACATCCAGGGATATTCAATATTCAGGAGGGATAGACGAAAAGGAAAAGGAGGTGGGGTAGCGTTGCTGGTGAGAGAGGAGATTAATGCAATAGAAAGGAAGGACATTAGCGTGGAGGATGTGGAATTGGTATGGGTAGAGCTGCGAAACTCTAAGGGGCAGAAAACGCTAGTGGGAGCTGTGTACAGGCCACCTAACAGTAGTATTGGAGTTGGGGATGGCATCAAACAGGAAATTAGAAATGCGTGCAACAAGGGTAACACGGTTATAATGGGTGACTTCAATCTGCTTGTAGATTGGGTGAATCAAATAGGCAGGGGTGCTGAGGAAGAGGATTTCTTGGAATGTATGCGGAATAGTTTTCTCAACCAACATGTGGAGGAACCAACGAGAGAGCAGGCTATTCTAGACTGGGTATTGAGTAATGAGGAAGGGTTAGTTAGCAGTCTTGTTGTGCGTGGCCCCTTGGGCAAGAGTGACCATAATATGGTTGAGTTCTTCATTAGGATGGAGAGTGACAAAATTAAGTCAGAAACAAGGGTTCTGAACTTGAACAAAGGTAACTTTGAAGATATGAGATGTGAATTGGCCAAGATAGACTAGTAGGTGATTCTTAAAGGGTTGACAGTGGATGTGCAATGGAAGGTATTTAAAGACTGCATGGATGAACTACAAAAATTGTTCATACCAGTTTGGCAAAAGAATAAATCGGGGAAGGTGGTGCATCCATGGATAACAAGGGAAATCAGGGATAGTATAAAAAGAAAAGATGAGGCATACAAATTTGCCAGAAAAAGCAGCCTACCGGAGGACTGGGAGAAATTCAGAATCCAGCAGAGGAGGACAAAGGGCTTAATTAGGAAAGGGAAAATAGATTATGAAAGGAAACTGGCAGGGAACATAAAAACTGACTGCAAAAGTTTTTATAGATATGTGAAGAGAAGGAGACTAGTTAAAACAAATGTTGGTCCCTTGCAGTCAGAAACAGGTGAATTGATCATGGGGAACAAGGACATGGCAGACCAATTGAATAACTACTTTGGTTCTGTCTTCACTAAGGAAGACATAAATAATCTGCCGGAAATAGCAGTGGAACGGGGGTCAAATAAGATGGAGGAACTGAGTGAAATCCAGGTTAGCCGGGAGGTGGTGTTGGGTAAATTGAATGGATTGAAGGCCGATAAATCCCCAGGGCCAGATAGTCTGCATCCCAGAGTACTCAAGGAGGTGGATACATTAGTGATAATTTTTCAAAATTCCTTAGATTCTGGAGTAGTTCCTGAGGATTGGAGGGTAGCTAATGTAACCCCACTTTTTAAAAAAGGAGGGAGAGAGAAAGCGGGGAATTACAGACCAGTTAGTCTATCATCGGTAGTGGGGAAACTGCTAGAGTCAGTTATTAAAGATGGGATAGCAGCGCATTTGGAAAGTGGTGAAATCATTGGACAAAGTCAGCATGGATTTACGAAAGGTAAATCATGTCTGACAAATCTGATAGAATTTTTTGAGGATGTAACTAGTAGAGTGGATAAGGGAGAACCAGTGGATGTGTTATATCTAGACCTTCAGAAGGCTTTCGACAAGGTCCCTCATAAGAGATTAGCATACAAACTTAAAGCACACGGTATTGGGGGTTCAGTATTGATGTGGATAGAGAACTGGCTAGCAGACAGGAGGCAAAGGGTAGGAGTAAACGGGTCATTTTCAGAATGGCAGGCAGTGACTAGTGGGGTACCGCAAGGCTCAGTGCTGGGACCCCAGCTATTTACAATATATATTAATGATTTGGACGAGGGAATTCAATGCAACATCTCCAAATTTGCAGATGACACCAAGCTGGGGGGGTATAGTTAGGTGTGAGGAGGATGCTTGGAGGCTGCAGGGTGATTTGGATAGGCTGAGTGAATGGGCAGATGCATGGCAGATGCAGTATAATGTGGATAAATGTGAGGTTATCCACTTTGGTGGCAAAAACATGAGGGTAGACTATTATCTGAATGGTGGCAGATTAGGAAAAGGGGAGATGCAACGAGACCTGGGTGTCATGGTACACCAGTCATTGAAAGTAGGCATGTAGGTGCAGCAAGCAGTGAAGAAAGCAAATGGTATGTTAGCATTCATAGCGAAAGGATTTGAGTATAGGAGCAGGGAGGTTCTACTGCAGTTGTACAGGGTTTTGGTGAGACCACACCTGGAGTATTGCGTACAGTTTTGGTCTCCAAATCTGAGGAAAGACATCCTTGCCATAGAGGGGGTACAGAGAAGATTCACCAGACTGATTCCTGGGATGTCAGGACTTTCATATGAGGAAAGATTGGATAGACTCGGCTTGTACTCGCTGGAATTTAGAAGATTGAGGGGGGATCTTATAGAAACTTACAAAATTCTTAAGGGGTTGGACAAGCTAGATGCTGGAAGATTGTTCCCCATGTGGGGGGAGTCCAGAACAAGGGGTCACAGTCTAAGGATAAGGGGAATTCCTTTAGGACCGAGATAAGGAAATCATTCTTTACACAGAGTGGTGAGTCTCTGTAATTCTCTGCCACAGAAGGTAGTTGAGGCCAGTTCATTGGCTATATTTAAGAGGGCGTTAGATGTGGCACTTGTGGCTAAAGGGATCGGGGGTATGGAGAGAAGGCAGGTACGGGATACTGAGTTGGATGATCAGCCATGATCACATTGAATGGCGGTGCAGGCTCGAAGGGCCGAATGGCCTACCCCTGCACCTATTTTTCTATGTTTCTATAGTAACTGGTGGCAACGAGAATAAAAACTAAAGAGAACTGAACTTGCACTCGGGAGAGAAGAAATGAACTTATTGTGCAGGAGGTACGGGAGTAGGGAAAGAAGCTATTGTACTAACTTTTTACTAAGTTGTTGTGCCTGCAGGACAGTATAATGTACAGCACACTATTATCTGGGGATAGTGCTAAAGAGTATGTGGACCCTTGAGAACGGGCGGAAGACACAGCTCAGGTAAGGTAGCTCCCCAGAAACAGAGACCAACTTCAAGGAGGAAATTATACTGTCCTGTCCCTTTAAGACACACCTGGGAAGGCTGCTCCTCAGTATCTCTACTCCTTTGAAACTAACATCAAGGAAGAAGAAGATACCTACCCTAGTGCCCAACTTTAACATCATCTAGCTTTTGACACCAGTGAAGGAAAAAGAAAATAACACCATCCAACCTTTTCTAAAAAAAACAAACAACCTATGACGACTATTGGGGCAAGCTCTAATTTGAAGAATTGAATTTGAAAATAGACATTCCTCTGTGGTTTGGGGCAAAGTACCTACTTTGCGTCTAAATTATAGTTATTAGAAATAAATTGATAACATTTTGAATTCGGTCTCTAAATTGTATGGTGATGAATTGGAGGAACTTTAAAGTTTGAGATTGATTTGGACCTGACTTGTGAGATTTGGCTTAGGAGGACTTCAAGTTTGATTATTAATTGGGTACTGTTATTGTCTCATCAGCCCAGACAGGCAGCCAAAGATGGGAAGAATTATTCAGAGAACATCAGGAAAGGATGGAACTTGGGAAGATCTGGTAACATGAAAGAATTATTCAGGGAACACGAGAGTTGGAATTGGAGCCAGTAAAAAAGAGGAACTGTGAACAGCAAGACTTCCCTTTAAGAAACCAAAGTTAGCATACTAAAAAATTACTTAGAGGTAAAAGGAAACTAGTTATGAGGAAGAACCCCTATTGACTGAGAGCTGAGCTAACATACCAAGGAAGAAGTACTAGAGAAGAAGTCTATTGAATTAGGAGGAATAGGGAAATGGGTGTTGAGATATCAGAGTCTATACATTTGACCGGAAGATCTAAATTTGTGTAACCCTTGATAGTAAAGCGGCTTCTATTATCATGGTGGTAAGAAATTGTCCCTAGATTCGGCATTCTTATTTGGCTTTCTGATGAAATTGACAACATATGGAAATTGATTGCTTAAATTTGAACAGCTGGGAATTCCACAGGAATTGGAATAGAATTGCGTTTTCGACCACAAAGCTGTGGAATGACAAGGATGAGATGGACCCTGAAACTTAAAATAGTAAATTGAAGGCTGACTGAATTTGGTAAAATTGAAACATACTTTATGGTTTGCTTTAAATAAGATTCACGCCTGTAGGGAAATCTGGACTGAACGCAGCCGAAATTTATATGATAAACCATCATCAGATATACATATTATAACATTGTGTGAATACGGAGAGCTGATTAATGTTGATCCTCGGATAGTAAAGAGTATTAAAGAAAGAACTGCAGATGCTGGAAAATTGAGGGTACACAAAATGCTGGAGAAACTCAGCGGGTGCAGCAGCATCTATGGAGCGAAGGAGATAGGCAATGTTTTTACGGCCAAAACCCTTCTTCAGACTGTTGGGGGATGGGGGGAGGCGGGGGGAAGAAAGGAAAAAGGAGGAGGATGAGCCCGAGGGCTGAGGGAGAGGTAGGAAGGGGAGGAGACAACAAGGGTTAACAGAATTGAGAGAATTCGATGTTCATGCCAAGAGGATGCAGACTCCCCAAGCGGAATATAAGGTGCTGTTCCTCCAATTTACGGTGTTGCTCACTCTGGCCGTGGAGGAGGCCCAGGACTGGGAGGGGGAGTTGAAGTGCTGAGCCACCAGGAGGTCGGGTTGGTTAATGTAGGAACAACACCTCATATTGTGGGCCGACTGGATTCTTGGGCTGGCAGCTCAGTCACTCGGGCCTGGCAGCTCTGCCACTGGGGCCTGGCACCTCTGCCACTGGGGCCTGGCACCTCTGCCACTGGGGCCTGGCACCTCTGCCACTGGGGCCTGGCACCTCTGCCACTGGGGCCTGGCACCTCTGCCACTGGGGCCTGGCACCTCTGCCACTGGGGCCTGGCACCTCTGCCACTGGGGCCTGGCACCTCTGCCACTGGGGCCTGGCACCTCTGCCACTGGGGCCTGGCACCTCTGCCACTCGGGCCTGGCACCTCTGCCACTCGGGCCTGGCACCTCTGCCACTCGGGCCTGGCACCTCTGCCACTGGGGCCTGGCACCTCTGCCACTGGGGCCTGGCACCTCTGCCACTGGGGCCTGGCAGCTCTGCCACTGGGGCCTGGCAGCTCTGCCACTGGGGCCTGGCACCTCTGCCACTGGGGCCTGGCACCTCTGCCACTGGGGCCTGGCACCTCTGCCACTGGGGCCTGGCACCTCTGCCACTGGGGCCTGGCACCTCTGCCACTGGGGCCTGGCACCTCTGCCACTGGGGCCTGGCAGCTCTGCCACTGGGGCCTGGCAGCTCTGCCACTGGGGCCTGGCAGCTCTGCCACTGGGGCCTGGCAGCTCTGCCACTGGGGCCTGGCAGCTCTGCCACTGGGGCCTGGCAGCTGAGAAACTGCCAGAAATTCTGCCGAAAACAGGTGACAGACTCTGTGACCTTTTTTGTTTTGTTTTGTACTGAGTAGGAGCAGCTTTTAATCTCATTGTACATGTGTATAGTGACAATAAAAGGCATTCTGATTCTGAGAGAGGAGGGGGAGAGGGTGGACAATCAATTTTAGCCATTTTCATCTTTTTTTACCGCCGGGCAAAATTACTCGGCATTTTGGTTGCCTGGCGGCACTTTGGGTGGCCATTGGCACCCGGGCAACTAATTTTGAGCCCTGACACAGTCACACACACATGAACAGCTTCTTCCTGACAGCCATTAGGCTATTAAACATAGCGAATAAGCTCTGAACTATAAAATACTATATTATTTGTACTCTGTTATTTGTTGATCACACACACCCTCCACCTCACGCACACAGACTCTCACACAGACACCAATACACACACTCACACAGCACCAATACTAAAATGCCAAGTAACTTCAGAACGTGGTAAGCATACTGAATCCTGTTACCAACCATATACGCTATGTAAGTAGTTTAAAAATAAAAACACAGGTTTAAACCAAATTATTCAAATGTTTATAGTCTTTTTAATTCTGAAACACTCCTCTAGAGCTGCTGTTACTGCAAAAACATGCTTTAAATAACTTTCAACAAACACACATTCACCATATATATGGCAGTAAGCTCTCTTGAATTACTCAAACGGCTCAGCACGGCGTCTCCACTTTCCGTACTCAGCATGACCTTGGAACTCACCATAAATGACGCAATCAGTGCCACCCCTGAACTCACCGGAAATGACGCAATCAGCGCCACCTCTCCACTAAGCGGATATCACGGAATTAGCGGCAATTTTACATTAAACAGTCGTGATCTAATAAAACGTTATTCACAGTTTTTCCTTTGCAAAAACATTTCAATAGGCACACTTTTCAATAAGCACACCACTTTTCAATAGCCACACCACTTTTCAATTAAAAGGCACAGTTAAGAGGCACAGTAAAACATTTATTCCTTCCAAACACAGTTCCAAATAAACCACATAAAACCACACACAGTTTAGTAGACATGTGTTCAGTGTTATTCACAGCTCAGACAGAGTCGTGGCCACTCCCTCCCCCATCTTGCAGCAACTGAGTCACGTCCACACTTCCGGGTTTTATCGTCCCCCCCACCCTACCGGAAGGGACGTGGCCTTCATGGTGTTATTGACAGGAGAGAGAATCTCAACATTTTTAAAACATTAATAAGTCTTTTATTTTTTATCGATGGGCAAAATCCTCGAGTGGAGGGGGACTCCGAGTAAGATGGCCAAAATCACAGCCATAAATGGTAGCGTTTTTTCTAAAATCAATATACAGTGCAAACAGGAAGTGGTCAAGTGTAGACTTTTAATTATATAGATGGTTATTGTGAAATGCAAAAGGTATAGTATTGACAGAACATAATACAGTGAATGTATGGGAAAGCATTAGTGCATGAATGATAACTTGCTTTGTCCCAATTTTTTCAGGAATTTTTGGTTATAGGTTCAACTATGGAAAGTGATGGAAGAATGGGCAACAACATGGATGGATGGAATTCGCGCCCATGAAAACTCAGGAGGTGAAGACTCATCAGAAGGAAATTGTGAAGCTATGCTCACAAAAACTCGGGAAGCTTGACAAAATTCTGGGATGAAACATCATCATCTTATTAATAGATGGAGAATGTAATAGTCACACATATGCATATCTGGTTATCTGATTATTTGGTTCTCATAAATGATGGTTTATCATATATGATAAAATGAAGGAATGGTAATTTTGGCCAAATTGGAGATGCCAGGACACTAAAATTTAATAAAGGCTTCCGGGCTGCTACGCCATTTGGTCAATTTAAATGTGCCTTCTGCAGAAATGGGACAAGCTGCAGAATGGTGCCAGCTTGTCTATAGCCTAGATAAGAGTTCCAGGGAAAGAATGGGACAGCTGAGGATTCTTACAATTAGGTGTAAATTGCATGAAATGGATTGGGTGAATGCAACCAGACATACACATTGTAAATATTGGTGCAAAGCTTTACTTTGCTAGATGTTGATTGGGTTAAGTGTTGAGCCTTGTCTGGGTTTCTTGAATATCCATGCACATGTTGCATAATTCATCTGTTAACTTGCATCTAGAAACTTTGTCAGATACATTGTATCAGTCACTGTATTATTGGGTTAGGGAAATGTCTATCAAGTACTGTGTTAATCGATATCTGTTATTGGACTGTATAGAGACCACCTCCATGTGGATCGGCCCCTCCAGGTTCAGGGACCTATAAAAGGCAGCTCCCACGAGGTCCTGTGTTGATCTTCTGGGAGAACGCTTAGGACTGCGTGACCTTTTGAAGGACGGAACGAGATACTGATTGTGGATGATCACATTGAATGGTGGTGCTGGCTCGAAGGGCCGAATGGCCTACTCCTGCACCTATTGTCTAATGTTTGTGGGACAAAACAGATTGAAGAACTGTGTATAAAATCATGAAGGGAACAGATAGGGTGAATGCACATAATCTTTTTCCTTTTGGAGTGTCTCTGCTTGCACAATGCTAGGAGGGGTTGGCCAAGCAGATACAAGGATCGAACCCACAGTGGTTAGGTATAGTAGTGGGGAACTGTTATTGTGTTTTTCCAAAATAAAGTTTAGGTGCACAAGTGCTTGACAGTATCTTATTGCCTGAAACTTGGTTGGGGGGGAAGCTTAGAACGAGCTATTTACAAAAGATACATTTCAGAGATCTATCTATCTTCCATCTATACATAACTAAAATTCTGATCTTGTTATCTTCTGGTTTGGTGGTCTTTCTGTTTGCGCAGAAACAGTTCACGATAGTGCTACGATTTTTCACCAGTTCACTCACCGTTCTCCTGTGCTGCGAGTGTGCCAAGGGACCTGAAGGATCAGCCCAGCCCCGCCCCAAGCAGCAGCCCAGCATTGGACACTCCCCCCCCGCCTCTCTCCCCACGACTCCCCCCTGCCCACACAACTCTCACCCCACAAGCCCCCCTGTCCATACCCCACACATCCCCCTGCCCATCCCACAACGCCCCCCACCCACATGCACAAGTGGTGGAATATTGTGTCGGGGGAACGGGTTGCATTGGAAACCAGGCCCAACGGGTCCCACTAGTAGCTGATAAAAGGCGTTTAAAAAATATATATATATATATGCGGGGAGGGAGGATATTTGACTGAATATGTTCCACTTTGGAATTGTACTTTAGCAAATTTGCCATCTTTTGAATGAGTGTTAAAATAAAGTTCTATAATCTATAGTTAAGGACGAGCAGCTCATTATTGCATGTCTTAGGCACCATCTATTATTCCTTCCTCACCCCAAAACCACTACAAGTTAGATCAATTGGTCATTGATTATATCTATGTGTGCTGGTTATAGCTAATTACAACTAGACTGCTTGGCTACATCTGCCATTGCATCTCAGTACTTGATACAGCAGTTGGAAAATGCAGTCAGTTTTTTAGTTTAGTTATATAGCGCAGATACAGGACCTTCGGCACACCGAGTCCGGAACAACCAGCGATCCCCGCATATTAACACTAAACTACACAGACTAGGGAGAAATTACTTTTATAACAAGCCAGCACCCGTAGTAAGGATTGAACCCGGGTCTCTACCGCTGTGCCACTGTATTCATCAAGCGATTACCAGCTCCCTAGCAATATGAACACTATGTACCAGAGATTTGTGAAGGATACATTTACAAAAATAGTAAAAAAATTGAGAAATACAAGAGATATTAAATCAGGATGCGACACTGGTCTTTGATTAAAATTCAGATCTTGTTATTCGTGCACAGCAGAAATAGTTCAGTGAAGCATACATTGTGAATATACTCAAGGATCTACTTTGAGGCTTACACCAATTTCCTACCTAAATAAACACAGTAATCAATAATTAGGAAGTAACTGCAATTAACCAAAACTCCTACATTTAATTAAAAAATGGCAATTATATAAACATGGCCCATTTTAAAAAAAAAATTGTTATTGCTGGAAAAATTGACTAGACAATGTTGTCCAATAAAACATTTGTGGAAAATAGTGAACATGTTCATGCGGTATACATGTAGTAAATGTATTCACATCTACATTTCCAAAAAAAAACACTATTCAATGAGAGCATATAAAGCAATTAAATACAACCATTAATCTGAGCAACATACATGCAAAAGACTTTGAAGCACAAGTTGTGCAGATACAAGTATCCGAATGCAAGACATCTACTTCAGTTTTCTGAATTTATTCATCGGAAATTCTAATTAACCGCATTGGCCTTCCTAGTTATTACAATATCTAACAGTTCAGTCAGGAATGGTTTATTGGCGTATGTCCCAAACGGAACAATGGAATTCTTACTTGCAGCAGCACAACAAATATGTGTGTGAACACCATGATAAACAAAAAAAAGTATATATTGTGGCGTCGGGGGAGATGCTGGGTTTGGCAATGACCACATTGATACTCTGTCGTGTGACTTCCATGATGCATTTTATTTACAGTAGTAAGAAAGTCCTGGACCACATGTGGACGCAGTCCTTCACCATCAGTGCCCATTTGCGATATTGAGGATTTCCTGGCAGCTCAGTCCTGGTCTTCGAAGGAGGAGGCGTGGCAAACTCATGCTTCTCCCTGCAGCTCACCCATGCTTAATGGAGGTGCTGACGGTCTCAGGTTTATCCTGTTGGCTCAGCTTTTGGCTAGAAAAGGTGGCGCTGGTGATCTCTGGATAACCCTGGCAGCTCAGTCTTAGCCTGTGTGTGTGGGGATGCAGTCCTTTGTTGTCCATGGGCAGGAAGAGGCACTGGCATCTCAGTGTTGCACTGGCCACCAAGATTGGCCTCAATAGAGGTGCTAGCTGTCTAGATCTTCTTCCCGATAGCTCAGTCTTGACCACACGGTAGCGCTTGCGGTCGCAGGTTTTGTCCCAACGGCTCTTGTCTTCCTTGAACCTGCAACAGGAGAACAGCTAGGTGGGAGGAATCTTTGTCTTCCTTCCTCTTTCTTCCTTCTCTTTTCTTCCTCTTTTTCTCCTGCTTCTTGACATCCTCTCCTTTCTACCCTCTGGCTGGAATGCCTGAGTTTTATCAGGAGCAGGCTGACAAGGTTCAAGTAGCCAACCAATATCAGGTAATTGGACCCAACAGTTACCAATGATGCTGGGGATTGGCCTCTCCTGGTTCGTTAGTTAGTTATAGGGATCAGCACGGCTTCCACGGGAGGGGGTGTGTCACAATACTAAAAAAACAACCAAACTATAATAGTGCAAATACAAAAAACAATGCCCCCAAGTCTATGCAGCTCAGAGCTTATTTGGAGGTTGAAGTGTTTAAAAGCCTGGTTGCTGTAAGAAAGAAGCTGCTCCTGAACCTGGATGGTGAAGTCCACAAAGACCTCCTATTTGGACTGAACAGGTTTTAAGAACATTACCAGGTCTACCATCGGCTCCAGACACTTTCCGGGGGTTCACCCTTCTGTAGGATCTTCTGACATTGGCCTCGATGACTGAGATTGTAATGCCATTAGGAGCTGTTGGGGCATGGAAGGCACATCAGTGTTCTCCCTATCAAAGCTTATTAGGTTGGGTTAAAATAATTCACAGTGTGATGGATACATGATCAAAATAAACTAATTTTGTGCTGATCAACCTCTTAAATATTTGCTCAAGGACAAAATTAATTGAGCAATTGATCATACAGTTGATTAAAAAACAAGTTACATGCAACTTATTGATTACCCCAATGACTGCCTAAATAAGGATAGTTATGATCAATCATTTCCAATTTGTACTGTTCCTTTTCTTGAAAAAAATCTATGGGCAGTCCCAAGAAACTTCATAGGGGATGGTTGTAAATGAATTCGTTTTTTTCTTTTCAGTCAGCTCAATTTATTATAAATAGAAGCAGTTATTACCAAGTTTCAAAAGGAATAATATTGGAATGAAAATAATGATATGTCACAAACAAACAACCCATTCACTCTGTCAGATCATCACAAAGAGAATAAAGTTAATACCAATTACATGCAACAAGACATTTTTTTTTGTTACAGATCTAACCAATCATCCATTTCTCAGAATGTTCTTCACACTGAGACATGCAAGTTATATTTTTCAAGAAAACAATGCTTTAATTTAATATTTCAAAACTATAAGAACATTTTGTTTGGTGGTATTCCTAGTTAGACATCATTAGACTTGTAAAACAAAGTCTATGAAAGACCACATGATTTATGGATTCATAAGGGGAATAGAGCAGGTGAACATCCAGAGCCTTTCCCCACGGTAATGAAATCAATGACCACAGATTTAAGGTTAGAGGGGAAAGGTTTCCGAGGTACCCAAGAGGCAATTTTTCCCCTTAAATGGAGGGAGGTGTATATATGAAATGAGCTGTCAGACAAGGTAATTGAGGCAGGTACTATAATGACATTCAAAAGTCATTTCAACCAAGAATGACCGAAGGGACTATTACCTTGCTGTGCGGCTCAATGACAAGGTGACTGACTTCAAATCAATAAAGAGTGAAATTCTCTGCAATGGAGGTGATGAACTTGTCCTGGCACACAAAGTGAAGCATTTTTATCTGCTTTGCTAACTATCAAAGGTTTTAAAATCATGATCTAAAATGCATTAAAAAATATAAAAACTAAAACCTACAAAAATCAAAAATAGTTTCAACAATAATCATCAACAGACTGGATATTGTAGGTTGCTGGAAATCTGAAATAAACAGGAAATGCTGGGGGGGGGGGGGGGGGGGGTGGAACTGGCTGTTCTCCACTCTTCTGGCATCTCACCTCTTGATAAAGTGATTAAAATCTTGGTCAGAGCCTGAGCAATCTCCTCCCTTGCATTCCTCACTTTCCTGGGATAAATCTCAGCAAGCCCCAAGTTCTGATCCACCTCAACATACCCTTTCTCTAACTACCTTTTGTTCCTAAAAACTCCCTTGGCATTCTCTTTATCCTAATTACCAAGATCAGTTACATCCCATATAAGTCTTCCTCATTTCTGATTATCTCTTTGAAAATCTGGAAACATTCAGCAAAATTTGGCCATTAATTAGGATTTATGTGCAAGGATCTCTCACAGGAAAATAGAGAAAAATTGATCCATTTCAATTCCAACATGGATATAAAGTCTCTAAACTGCCCCCCACATGGCAAAATGAGGCGTTTCAGCTTAACAGAGCCTGGTCAAAGCCATTTAGCAGTTATTCAGATAGTATAACATTTCTGCAATCCATAGCCCTTTCCAAGAACAATGAACTTTCATTGTCTTTATTTAAGAGGGAGTTAGATGTGGCCCTTGTGGTTAAGGGGATCAGAGGGTATGGAGAGATGGCAGGTACGGGATACTGAGTTGGATGATCAGCCATGATCATATTGAATGGCGGTGCAGGCTCGAAGGGCCGAATGGCCTACTCCTGCACCTAATTTCTATGTTTCTATGTTTCTTCCAATCTAATAACATAACCAACCTGCATTGAAATGGACTTCCTAGAATACCTGTGATGTGTTTCTCACCTTCAATCTACCTGGTGGATTCTGGCAATAATTCAGATGTCGGCCGAACTCTTCAGTGAACCAGTTTTCTTCTACCATCCAAAAAAGTTCATTTATGTTGGTAATAAATTAAAAATACATTATTATTTCAGACCTGCTTCTAAAATAGGCCATCCAGCCAATCAATGTCAGCTCACAGAGTAATCCAATTTTCTACTATATCCCTTGCATATTTCTGAACTCCACTTCATGCCCACACCCTTTGGATTAAATTACTTAACTGCATACACAAAGATAGAACCCATCAACCATCATTGGGATATAGGTGGCAGCTGCATTACTCGGAGGAAATACATGTCAAAGAACTTCTACATTCTCCAGAAGTCAGAATTGAATCTGCATTACTAGCACTGAGGTAGCATCTCTACCAGTTGCACTACCTTCACAAGCAAGAACATAGTCTCCTAAATGCTGTAGTTATAAAATTCTTAACACAAGCACATACACATCCAATAAACAATATTGGCCCCTACCTGTTTTTTTAATATTAGTGATACAGCATGGAAATAGGCCCTTCAAGCCATCGAATCAGCTCTAACCAACAATCCCTGTACATTAGCACCATCCTACACAAGGGACAATTAATAATTTTTACCAAAGTCTATTAACCTACAAACCTGTATATCTATGGAGTGTGTAAGCAAACCAGAGAAAACCCACATGGTTACAGGGAGAAACACCACCACAGTCAGGCTCAACCCCAGGTCCCTGGCGCTGTAAGGCAGCAACTCTACCCGTTGTTGCCTTCCACAGCCATCCTTCACCTCCACCAGTTTTTTTTCACTATCTGGTTGGTTCTCTTTCCTGATGCGGCTTCTTTGCCATATGCCAAAATCTGGACTAAAACAATGATGGGGACCTCATTTAAATTGCTGAATAGGGAGGTTTCACGGCAGTCGGGTCACGACCCATGACCTGTACTGTTGCTGCGCTACGCCAAGTGGAGTACACGCGATGAACTGCAGGTAAGCACTTACCATTGTTTCCAGCATAGCGGGCCCATTAAAACCCACCGAAATTGTCAATTCTTGCGCTTTAAATAATTATGGAAATCGGGTTAAGTGTGAGAGACATTTAACCTACTTCAGAATTCCAAAAGTGAGGAGTATGACGGTAGATAGAAGCGAGAGCTTGATGGGACAACGACAGCCAGAGTGCTTGGTGAACATTGGCCGTTTGCTCACTGCATTTCATCAGCTAAGGCATTATTTGTGTTTTTTCTTGATTCCTTTGGCATCTAAAAAGTTTAAGAAGTGATAAATCTGTCCGTAAAATGTTTAAATCGCCCGTGCTTCTCGTGGGTTTTTACATACAAAAAGAAAACGCCTCTGAAGCAAATGTTACAGCCAGATTTATCACTTGTGAGATGTTTTAGATACCATAGGAATCAAGAAAAAACACAAATAATGCCTTACTGTTGTTCAAATGCAGTGAGCAAACGCGATAATTCCCAATATTTTCAATTCCGATATCTGCACGGCCAATGTTCGCCAAGCACTTTAGCTGTTGTTGTTCCTTCAGTTCCCATTACTCTTTATCTTCCTTTTGCTTCACTTTTGGATATCTGAAGTTGGGTACGTGTCGCACGCTTACCCCGACTTCCACAATTTTTTACAGTGTAAAAATTCACCATTTTGGCATTTTTTAATAGGTATGAAAGTACGCGTTTCTTGCATTAATAACATATACTGGAAGTTACGGATGTCGTCCAGATAAATTGAGCAGTTCCATGCGTCAAGCCCTATGACCCAGTGACCTTACGTGCAACCCCCCCTATAGTGAAAGGCTTGGATAGAGTGGATGTGGAGATTATACTTCCACTAGTGGGTGAGTCCAGGAACCGAGGTCATACCCTCAGAATAAAAGGAGGTACCTTGAGGAGGCATTTATTTAGTCAGAGGGTGGTGAATCTGTGGAACTTGGTGTCACAGACTTGGAAGCCAAGTCAATGCATATTTTAAGGCAGAGATTGACCGATTCTTGATTAGTAAGGGCATCGGGGTTATGGGGAGAAGGCAGGAGAATGGGTTTGAGAGAGAACGATATGATTGAATGGTGGCGTAGACTTGATGGGCGTATTGGCCTAATTCTGATCCTAGAATTTATGAGATTACGAACCACAATGCCGTCAACCCACCTGTTATCTGGATTAGAGTCAACCTCCGCGCCCACGATGAATCCGGCGCGCGTTCTGGCGGTAAAAACCCAGCTTGCGCACTTGACAGAGCATTGAAACTGGGTAAACGCCCCGCTGCAGCGGTTCCACAATCGCTCACAGCGATGTTCACGGTAATAGTACGCTGCTAACATATTTACTTGTCGCCACTCTGCAATCTCACAATTCAAGGCGAACTATAAATAAATGCAGAAAATGCTATAAATACACAGCTGTAGTGTAGACAAATATATACATTTGAGTGTAACTAACATTTTAAAATTCAGATCAGTATTTTAGAATCAGTTTTTAAAACTTTCAAACAATGAATTTGTTTGCGTAATCTTATGTTTTAAGTACTCCAAACCGCAATCAATCATCTCTTTTAACAAAAAAAAATCAATACTCGTTTTCCCAAGTCACGAAATTGCAATACAGCTTGAACTCTGAAGGGTCTCGATCCAAAATATCACCCATTCCTTCTCTCCAGAGAGGCTGCCTGCCCCGCTGTTACTCCAGCATTTTTTGTTTCTCAAGTCGCTGAGGGCACAGTGAAAAAACTGTCATCCATTACACCAAGCTGTAGTTTATCAATTGAGGATTCTGTTCACAAGAGCCAAAATAATATTTCGTCTCTTGTTGCGAGACGAAGCATGGACTTGTTCACCTTGCTGCTCCCAATGCTGTATAGTTGCCGCTTCTCGCTTCCTGGGTGTGGGAGTCCTGGTGATTGGCAGCTCAGGAGACGAGGTCCCGGGGCTCCGCTCAAACCTGACCCTGACTCGCTCTCTCTCTGCCAGGGCTCAATTTGGACAGTACTCTCGGAACAGACGTCTGTGGACTTTCAAGCAGCAGCAACTGCTACTGCCGCCGCCTCCTGCTTCATTATTGCCGTGAGTTACAGAACAGAGATGCAAGACATTTCAGGTCAGTGGCTTCTGTATTGCTGAATTGTGTCGGCGATTTAGCTTATCTGTTAACTGCAATCAAAATTGCGTTTTATCACTTCCAAAATAACTTTGCAACTCAATTAATTGCCAGTCACTATCGTTCATGCATAACATTTCTGCATATTTTTAATTCATTGATGGCTAATCCAACTATTTACTAATCATGTATTTTACCTTCCATGGCAATTGGTTCGGTCGTATTGTTGAAATATTTTAGTTGATGGGTGGGACAGGAGGAAATAAACATTTTTCAAACATTCTGCCATGAGTTTTTCCATTCCTCATTGTCCCTTGATTAATAGTTCAAGAGGACGACTAAAAGTCATAATTTAATCCGTGAAAATAAAGATGTTAGAGTCATACTGCGTGGAAACAGGCGCCTGGTCTCAACTTGCCCATGTCGACCCAGGTGCCCCGTCTACACTAGTCCCACCTGCCTGCGTTTGGCCCATATCCACCTAAACCTTTCCTATCCTTGTACCTGTGCAAATGTATTTTAAATATTGTTATAGTTCCTGCCTCAACTATCTTACTTTGGCAGCTGATTCCATACTACAAACACCACTCTGTGTGGAAAAAAGTTGCCCCTCAGTTTCCTATTAAATCTTGTTCTAGTTTAACATCTTTCCAATAGCAGTGTGACCAAAACTGAACACAATTCTCCAATTGTGGCCTCACCAGTGCCTTGTACAGCTGTAACATAACATCCCAACTAAGTCAATACCCTGACAAAGGCCAATGTACCGAAAGCCATTTTAACCATATGTTATGTTTTGTAGTGTACTTTTTATACTTTTGTATTTTTAAACCACTCAATGTGTAGATTCATTGGCCCTTTGGCTCTGTGTAACTGGCATTCCTGTTCTTTAAACTAATATCAATCATAATCAATATTTAAAATAGTTTGTTTTATTATATGATGCAGCTTTGTTAAAATTACATTGGCGACACTTCCCACTCACAGCTGATTTCAGCCTTTATTGTACTCAAGTATGATAATTTTAAAATCTAATTTGTTAAATTTAGCTCGCATTCAAGGTTATAATGCCTTTAACCATTCACTATTTTAAAAAAAAAAGGATTTTAATGTTTCTAAAACAATTTTACTGCATGAATTGTTTGGGAGATTGCTTGGTGTTGTCCTACAGGGGTAGTGTGTTGGTATAAAAGCCATGCCCCAAACATGTTCATGGTTAGAAATAAAAGGAGTAATTAAAGTCTGATTAAAATATCTTGTGGACTTAATTTTGGGGGGATTCTATAATTTGGGGTGTAAATTATGTAATTGGTATCAAAAGTCACAAAGAATGCATACTAGATAAAGGGTATCTTGAAAGGTTTGCAAGGCAGTCCTCATAATGGTCGATGGGAACTGGAAGCTAAAGTAGAAAATAGGCATTAAAGAATTTGGTATAAGACCTAATCCCTGCAGATATTTATTACAAAAATGACAAATTAAGAAAGGCCAACAAAGGCAACATAAATAGAGGTTCTATTTATCAGGAGTGTTGGACGAATATTAATGCAAGAATCATATAATCAAATCATAAAATTGTTATTGCACAGGAGGAGCCATTTGCTCATTTGTTCCGCACTGCTGCCTCTCCACTCGAGTAACTAACCAATTCCATACTCTTGCCCCAACTATAATTCACAAACTAAACATATTCACCAATCAAGACATGATATATACCACAATGACATGCAGCAAAATTATAATACAATATCTCAACTCTTTTTACACATTGCAATTAATGCAATTTCTATTAGTTCTTTCCACTTCCAAACAAAAATGTGGTTGGATTATTCAGCATATGATCAACCTGTGTCAATAAATCCAGGACCATGGTAACATATATGCTTAACCATGCACACTACATATGTTTAAAGGTGTCAAAACAAATAATAACATTGGGAATTAAAACACATTTGATTGCATTCCATTATCATCCATAGTCAACGTTCGCTCTGAAGACCAAGAAGCAAAATAGGGGCAGAGGGTGTGTGAATCAGTACGGGGTGGATAGATGGCGGCGGGGGGGGGGGGGTTGAGAAGGCAATCGGTGCGGAATGGATGGATTGAGGCAGGTGAATCAGTATGTGTTGGTTGGAGTATGTAAAATTGTGAGGGGAGAGCACGCGGGATGTGAGTGGTGTTGAATGGAGGGATCAGTATAGGATGAATGGCGGGGGATCAGTATAGGATGAATGGCGGGGGATCTGTAAAGGATGAATGGGAAGATCAGTACAGGATAAATGGGAGGAGACAAAAATGCTGGAGAAATTAAGTGGGAGAGGCAGCATCTATGGAGCTAAGGAAATGGGCAACGTTTTGGGTTGAGACCCTTCTTCAGACTGTTCCCCCCATTCTTCTTGAATGGTGGGATCAGTACAGGATGGATGGGGGGGGCAGGACAGTGTGGATCCGAGGGTCTGTGCAGGATGAGTGGGGAATCACTACAGCATGAATGAGGGGATCAGTACAGGATGAATGGGGGATCAGTATAGGATGAATGGGGGATCAGTACGGGATGAATCAGGGGATCAGTACAGGATGAATGGAGAATCAGTAAAGGATGAATGGGAAGATCACTACAGGATGGATTGGGGGGTCTGGTGCAGGGTAAATGGAGGGTGGGTCAGTACGGGATGAATGGGTGGATCAGTGCAGTAGTAATGGGGGAGAAGTGCAGGATGGATGGGAAGGGGGGGTCTGTACAGGAATGAATTGGGGGTCCAGTGTAGGATGGATGGGGGGGGGGGGGGTGGCAGGAGAATCAATGCGAGGTGGATAGGGTGATGAATAGATGGAGGGGAGCACAGGGGATGTCAGTGAGAACTGAATAGAGGAGGGAATGGGGATCAGTGCTGGATGGAGAGGGGGGGGTCCCAGGATAAGAGGGGTGGAGGGGGGCGTACAAGAGAGAGGGGGGGGGGGGGCAGAGCAGGTGGGGGGGGGGAAGAGGCAGAGGAGGTGGGGAGGAAGGAAGGTCAGCGCTCCTCGGACAATATCGCCCCGCTGCCTTGGCTGTCCCTGTCCAATGCCAAAGTGGCGCCGCCAAAGGGGGAGGCGGTTGGGACTTCCTCGCCACCGCCTCTTCTCCTCCGCCAGCTGACAGCAAGGTGCGGGGCCGAGCGGTGCAGCTCAAAGATCCTATAGCTACTACTTCAGACGGCGGAAGGAGGCCTCCCTCTCCCTTTCTCCCTCCCTCGGCGTGCGAGAGGGGTTGTGTTGAAAGCACCGTTAACGGATTGACAAGCAGCGGCCATTATCAGGGCGATAGCGGCCGCTGCCTGCAAATCCAACAATGGCGCTTTCAAACCAACCCCTCTCGCACGCTGAAGCCGGGAGGAGGGAGGGGGAGAGAGAGGCCTTTTTCCGCCGGGCGGGGGGTGGAAGGAGGAGGCGGTGGAGCCGCTGTCGTGGCCACTGCTGCTGCTGTTTGGGGCCCGTCATTCGCTCCGACCCTTCGTCACACCACACCTAGTATCTTTGCCCTGCAATCAAAGATACCAGAGGAATACAGCCGCCGCCGCCGACATGAAACGTTACATTCCTATTCTCCAGAGATGCTGCCTGACCCATGGAGTTACTCCAGTTTTTTGTGTTTATCAGAATAAACCAGTATTTACGTGCCAAGCCGGGCAAAATGAGTCGGCGTTAAACCCTTTTTTGTCTCCTCTCCAAAACCTTCACATCCTTCTTGCAATGGGGTGACCAGAGCTGCATACAATACTCCAAACCTGGCCTAACCTAAGTCCCATAACATGGCAACAAGACTTTGTGACTCTCATACTCAACGTTCTGACCGATGAAGGCCGACAATGCCTTCTTTACCACTCTATCTGCTGCCGTTGCCACTTTCAGGGAACTCGGGATTTTGACCACAAGATCTCTGACTCGTCGGCGGCGGATGTGATGATGGAGTTTGCACTATGTCCGGCTACACAGTCATGAGTATAGAGTGAGTACAGCAGGGGACTGAGCACGCAGGCTTGAGGTGCTCCCGTGCTGATTGTTATCCAGGATGACACATTTCCGCGGCAGGCTGCGGTCTGTGGATAAGGAAGTTGAGGATCCAATTGCAGAGGGATACGCAGAGACGCACATCTGAGAGATTGGTAACCAGCTTGGAGGGGATGATGGTGTTAAACGCCGAGCTGTAGTCAATGAATAACAGACTGACATATGAGTTTTTGTTGTCCATGTGGTCCAGAGCAGAGTGCTGAGCCAGTGAGATTGCATCCACCGTTGATCTGTAGTGGTGGTAAGCGAACTGCTGTGGGTCGAGGTAGGAGTTGATATGCGCCATAATCAACCTCTCAAAGCACTTTATCACCACAGACGTTAATGCCACTAGTCTATAGTCGTTGAAGCACGTCACCTTGCTCTTCTTGGGCACCGGTATTATTGATGCCCTTTTAAAGCATGTGGGAACCTCAGAAATGAGAGGTTGAAAATGTCCGTAAAAACTCCAGCCAGCTGGTCCACACAGGTTTTTAGAACACGGCCGGGTAAGCCATCAGGTCCAGGCGCTTTCCGAAGGTTCACCGCCTGAAGGATCTTGTGTGACTGTGATCTCGGCCTCTGTGACTGTGACTGAAATACCATCACGGTGAATGGGGGCTCGTGAAGGCACATCAGTGTTCTCCCTATCAAAGCGTGCGTAAAACGCATTGAGGTCGTCAGGGAGTGATGCTTCGCTGACAATTGAGCTGCCTCCTGATTTTGCCTTGTATGAGGTGATGGCATTCGTAAGATCAAAGCTAGACACAAAATGCAGGAGTAACTCAGCAGGGCAGGCAGCATCTCTGGAGAGAAGGAATAGGTGATGTTTTGGGTCGAGACCCTTCTTCAGACTTATGAACCTGCATGTTTTTGGAATGTGAGGAAACCAGAGCACCCAATAAAACCCACACGGTCTCCGAGTATCTTAGTTTATAGTTTTAGTGATACAGCACAGAAACAGGCCATTCGGCCCACTGAATCTGTGTCGACTTACAGTCACCCTTGCACCAGTTCTATTCTGCACGCACACACACTGGGGGTAACTTACAGAAGTCAATTAACCAACAAATCTGTACGTCCTTGAAGTGTGGGAGGAAACCGGAGATCCTGGAGAAAAACCACACAGGTCACGGGGAGAATGCACAAAATCTGCACAGACAGCATCCGCATTCAGGATCGAACACTGATCACTTGCAATGTAGGTGCTGTAATGCAGCAACACCACCACTGTGCCGCCCGGGTACCTGCTTGTTATTTGCTTCTGCACGTATTGGACCACAAGCAGATGAAGGTCTCCAACTCAAAATGTCCACGGCACAACAGAAAGTGAATCCATGTTCAGGGGCGGCTCGGTGGAGCAGCGGCGGAGTTGCTGCCTCACAGCGCTGGATACCCGGGTTCTTCATTAGATCTGCAGGCAGGTTCCAGGTTCCAGTGTCACATTGTTTTCCTCATGCCATTATTGATGTAGTTGATAAAGAACAACCTGGCCTACATGTTCTTGTTATTTAAGTAATACAATGCAGAATGGAGAACAAGCAAAATTGCATCTCACTTTGATCTGTTGTGGTGGTGGGCAAATTGTAGTTTGTACTAAGGCTGGAGTTGATAACCAGCCCCTCAAGGCTCTTCATCATGACAGACATTATAGTCATTGTGGCATTTCACCATGTTCTTTTTGAGCACTAGTATTGTTGATGTCCTTTTAAAGCAGGTGAAAACATTGGATCTTAGTAATGAGAGGTTGGTCATGTTTGCAAGAACTCCAGCCAGATGGTCCATACAGGTTTTACAAATGAGGCCATGTACCCCAAGTTCAGACAGTTTCCAAAGGATTCACCCTCGTAAAGGATCTTCTGACATTGGCCTCAGTGACTCAGATTATTGTTTGCTCAGGGTCTGGAGGGGGCTCAAGAAGTTACATTGATGTTCTCCCTTTTGAAACAAGCAAAGAAAGCATTGAGCTCAACGGGAAGTGATGCATCACTGTCGCTTGAAATACTCCTTGGTTTGGCATAGGAAGTGATGATGAAGATTAAAATAAGATTTGTTAAAATTTTCCTTTTTAGAGATTTGATTGCTCCATGAGATGAAGCAGCTATAATTGATGAAATAAATCGGGATGTTCCAAGAACCACAATGAATCACCAGTCAGTCTTTGTCCAATGCTGACATTACATACGTTTCGGGTAACATTCCACTGTCTGCTCCAGCTTCCTCCATGACCATACATCTCCAGATTGGCACCTTTCAGCTCATTTTGATATCGGTCAACTGTAAGGTGGCCTTGTATGGATATCTGCATATGTTTTCCCTTGACCCTTCTACCATTGTCTGTTGCCAAATATTCACTCTATGCCTTTTTACAGATTATTTCAGTTGTTTTAACCAGTTCTTGTGTCTTTGTACTTTGATAACTTGCTGCTAAAATGGAATCCACAAAACTAAATATATAACAAAATCGCAGAGTAAGGTCTAAAGGGCCTGTCCCACTTTATGTTCTATGTTTTCTATGTTTCCCGAGTCACTCACAAATTCTCCTGAGTTTTCTCCTTGATTCAAACTCGGAGTTGCCAGCCGTAGGTACTCTGGCTATTTATTTTACTCATGGACATTTTTCAACATGCTGAAAAAACGTCCCGACTTACCTGATGCCCCGAGTACCCACGGCTGGCATTACAAGCCGCTATGAAATATCTAAGGACTTATACAGACTCGCTACGGACATTCCCCGAGTTTGAATCAAGGGGAAAACTCGGGAGAATTTGTGAGTAACTCGGGAAAGTGGGACAGGGGCTTAACTATATATGCCCAAATCAAATGGCCGACCATGGAGTTGTAATTATGCAACAATTGTTTTCTTCGTGTGTTTAATCATGCATGCTATCTATTTCACTTCAACTTAATGTACTCAAATAATCTTTCAGCTTGAAATAAAGTATGAATTAGGAATGGATGTTAACTCTGATATCATATAGTTATATTTTCTATTTGTTTGTCATTAACCAATATATACTTCCATTTTCCTTGCTTTATGAGTAAATATATTTTGCAATCTGTGCTTCGGATATCTGAAGTTCTGTTTTAGCTGACACTTGAACTACTTGTTAACCAGCTTGGCATTTTCTAAGACAAAGCAGCCCATTTCCTTGGCACTTAATCAACCTTGGTCCACCCAGCAGCATATTGTACCTTAAGTGTTTTCCATTTATAGAATGCACCGCAGTTCCATGCCCATGTTATTCTGATGGCATTACCCAAACCTGCAATCCCAAGAACGATGGGAGCAGCAAGAACATTGGCACAGCATCACCTCCGGTTTCCAAGTCATATGTTATCCTGACCTGGAAGTACATTTCTGGCCCTTTGTTCTTGCTGGGTCTAAAT